>JANPYM010000009.1:2294379-2381662 GCA_025890175.1 Ciborinia camelliae
GAGTGATGTGGTGTGGTGTGGTGTGATATGAGGTAGGGAGGTAGGTATAGTAGGTAGGTATAGTAGGTAAGGTATAGTAGGTAAGGTAAGGTCACCTACCTACCTGGTGGCGTGATTGATTTCGTGATTTCGTGATTTCGTGAGTGGAATGTAGGTAGGTAGGTAGGTAGTGGAGAGGAAAGGTGGGAGAGATGGGAGAGGTAGATTGAAGTTGGATATTTTTGGAGATGGATTGTCAACTAGTGGTAGTAACCAACCTAACCTAACCTAACCTAACTTAGGTAATTAGTAGAGGGAGAGAAGGAGAGAAAGAAAGAGGGAAAGAGCTGGAGGAGAGGGGAAGAGGGGGAGAGAGGGAAGGGAGGGAGGAAGGATTACCCAAACTGGGAGATAATATCTATTAATCTTGCATTCCTCTGGAAGTGGAAGTGGAAGTGGAAGTAGAAGTAGAAGTAGTCCTGATGAAGCTGGAGATATCAGATCTTATATGATAAAAAGTAGAGAAATAGGGAAGTGTATATAAAGTAAATATTTAGGTACCTAGGTAGGTAGGGTATATTAAAATAATAAGTAAGTAGGTAGGTATTTAGGCCTAAGGATATTAAATACATCTTATGACCCTCCAGCTCCAGCTGGCTACAGCAGCCAGAATAAAGTAATGAAATAGGTGGTGCGTATTAGTGAGTGTGGATGTAATACCTCTAAGGAATGGGTGAAGGGTAGGTGAATGAGGAATATCTGCTTTCCTATATAGGTATATACATATTCAAACTTCCCGGTCCTATATAATATTACCTACCTAGCTAGGTACCTAGTATCTAATAAAAATTAGAATTAGAATAGAATCCAAATCCTTTTTATAACATTGAATATTGGATATTGAATATTAAAGGTCCTGGGTTGATTATTAGGTAGGTAGAGGGGAGGTAAGAGAGAAAGAAAGAAAAAGAGATGGATTTTAAGTTAAATCTTTTCACAGTATATCTTTTTATACTTTTCTCTCCAGCTATTGATACACAATAGTCAACTATTTAGTTCTCTACCTAGGTAATTCTTTACCTCCCTACCTAGTCTGCCTCCACGGCAGTGGCCCCCGGAGGGCTAGCGGAGCGTTATTTTGATTCATTATCTAGGTACTAATAGTTGATTTTTATTAATGGGAATATAGAATGGAATAAATAAATTCAGTTATAAACAACTAGTTCTTTAGTTCTCTCCCTACCTAGTCTGCCTCCACGGCAGTGGCCCCCGGAGGGCTAGCGGAGCATTGTTTTGATTTATTAATGGGAATATGGAATGGAATGGGGGCAAGCCCCATAGCTCGCTGCGCTCGAATTTGTATGGAGTGTTGATAGTTAATTAGCTATTAGTATGCAGAAGAGGACAGGAGAGAAGATGATACAGGACTCGTTGAATTTAAATTTGAAGTTATAAGATCGAATCAAAGGCCGAGGCTTTCCGTGTAACAATGTAAAGAATGCTAGGTACTGGGATGAGGGCTTGTGAATCATAAGTAAGATTAAGTAAGATCTTACATAAACAGGCCGGCGAAACTAAGGTCCAACTCCGGGCATGGATTTCATTGGTCAAATGTGAGAATTCCCCCTCGCCCCGCAAAATCGGCATTAAAATTTATTCGGAAGGGCGTCACCCTCTATCGATTACCTTATATAAGTGAATTTTGATATTTGATGACTGTGACTGCCCAGGTGTGACTCAATATATTTATTTCTCTCTTGTATCCATCTCCATCTTATAAAAATCCCATTCGTCTTGACTATTTTATTACTTTTTTAAGATTCACATTGATTCTTTACAGCATTTCCTGCTTCAATTGCTCTTTCAAAAAGTACAAGAACAAACCAATTTTCCATCACAAAGCGGAAACTTCCAAAGTGTTTTTCACACAAAATTATTATCAACGCAACCCCGCGATTTCGTCAAAATGCCCATGTAAGTTATTTTATTGATACCAATCAATCAACCTGAACTTCTCAAGGTCGGAATTCCAGTGCTAATTTCAGTTTAATCATAGGCTTCAAGATCCCTCGACGAAATACAAGCGATTTCCTCCCATCGAATTGCCTGATAGACAATGGCCATCAAAAACTCTCGACAAACCTCCAAGATGGCTCAGCACAGATTTACGAGATGGCAACCAAAGTTTAGTCGATCCTATGGATGGTGAACAAAAGTGGAAGTATTTCAAGATGTTGGTGGAGCTTGGTTATAAGGAGATTGAAGTTTCATTCCCATCTGCTTCGCAAACCGATTTCGATTTCACCAGACGACTTGTCGAGACCCCTGGCGCCGTACCTGATGATGTCTGGCTTCAAGTTCTTTCACCATGTCGTGAGGAGTTCATGAAGCGAACGGTTGACTCCCTTAAGGGTGCCAAGAAGGCCATTTTACACATCTATCTTGCTACCAGCGAATGCTTCCAGAGAATTGTGTTTGGCTTGAATGAGGAAGAGGGTTTGGCCTTAGCTGTGAGGTGTGCGAAATATGCTCGATCGATTACAAAAGATGACCCCGAACACGCTGGTACGGAATGGGCTTTCGAATTCAGCCCGGAAACATTTTCGGACAGCAGACCGGAATATGTGATCAAGGTATGCGAGGCAGTTAAGGAGGCGTGGGGCCCTACCGAGGAAAACCCAATCATCTTCAATCTCCCTGCTACAGTCGAGATGTCAACCCCAAATGTTTATGCCGACCAAATCGAATACTTCTGCAGAAATATCAGCGAGAGAGAAAAGATTTGCGTCAGCTTACATCCACATAATGATCGAGGGTGTGCCGTTGCAGCTGCGGAGTTGGCACAGATGGCTGGTGCGGACAGAGTTGAGGGGTGTTTATTCGGAAACGGAGAGAGAACAGGAAACGTCGATTTGGTTACTTTGGCTTTGAATCTCTACACTCAAGGCATTCATCCCAATATTGATTTCTCGGATCTCGAACGGGTCATTGATGTTGTGGAAATCAGCAACAAGATTCCGGTTCACCCAAGAGCACCTTATGGTGGTTCCTTGGTCGTGTGTGCATTCAGTGGCTCTCACCAGGATGCCATCAAAAAGGGGTTCCAAATTCGAAAGAAGGGGGATCATGGAGACGAGAATCGCTGGGAAGTACCATATCTTCCTCTCGATCCTCAAGATATCGGCCGTACTTACGAAGCTGTCATTCGTGTCAACTCGCAGAGTGGTAAGGGTGGAGCTGCTTGGATTATCTTAAGAAATCTTGAGCTTGATCTTCCCAGAGGTTTACAAGTTGCTTTCAGCAAAGTGGTTCAGAAGCGTGCCGATGAACTTAGCCGCGAACTCCTTTCACAGGAAATTCAAGATTTATTTGAGCAGACCTACTACCTCAAGCAGAACCCAAGATTCAGCCTTGTCGATTATTCTATCAGCACTGATAGAAGTGCCTCGCCTATTCCACCCGCTCCAGGTAAGACACAAGATACGACAAACTTGAAGCGCCGATTTGAAGGTGTCATTTCGGTCGATGGAAAAGAACATGAACTGAAGGGATTAGGAAATGGACCAATCTCTAGTTTGGCAAATGCTTTGAATGGTTTAGGCATTGATCTTGAAGTGGCAGATTATAAGGAACACGCAGTTGGTGCTGGAACAAATGTCAAGGCTGCGTCTTATATCGAATGTACCGCTACAGGTTCTAACCAGAAGGTGTGGGGTGTTGGCATTCACGAGGATGTAGTTCAGTCTTCCTTGATTGCTCTTTTGAGTGCAGCTTCAAACGTAAGTTTCTCGTTTTAATTTTTCACTTTACTTATTTGAATGTATTTAGCTAACATGATTACAGTTCATGGCAAGCAGACCAGCAACACCATTATTCTTCAAGGGTAAGCATGGTGTCAGCGCCAGCCGTGACATTCATGCCGATAATTCACCCAAGGAAAATGGTGGACTTGCAATTCCTACACCTACTACAACATCAAAGAGTGGGCCGGATGCAGTGAGTGTTTTGGAGGCCAAAGTAAATGGAGCATAAATTGGCTGGAATTTTTTTTTTGTTGTTCTTGCTCTCTTGAGGCTGCTTTCGTAGTAAAAATGAGGGGTCGCTTTTAGCGTGTCTTCTTAGGGATGGGGTTTGATTGGCATTCATTGGGGGAGGGGATATATCATGGAAAAGCGACCAAAAGTGGATTTGAAATTAAAATTGAAATTGAATTCAAAATCATAGGAAATTTGTAAAAATCACGATGATGACCAATAAGAAATATAAGATACCTTGTTAAAGCAACAAACTGGAAGAAATTCTTCTCCCGACCAATCATCATGATGATATATGTGCATTGATACGTTGATACACTGTATCTGGATCTGGAATGAAATGAAAAAGTTAAATTCACTGTTTTGACCTGACTGGAAATTTCCATGTGAGAGTTTTACCAGATCACGTGAGGGATTGGAAGGCATCTCCTTAAGCGAACCAATGAGACAGCTCACGTAGTGGGGGACACCGCTCCATTAAAATGATCAACGAGGAAATTTAGACTGTTGACTTTGGACATCAAAATCTAAACTAAAGCAAACCAGAGACGTAAAAATTCTCTCTATTGACAAGAACCCGTTGATTCTTGACATTCATTCATTTACCTCCTAACTTCATCCTTCAATAATTCCTCAAGATTAAGAAGAAGAAATTATTTCCCAAGATCTTTAGAAAATTATTTAATCTTTCTTCTTAGAGAGAGAGAGAGTTCCAGTGGATTACAGTCTGAATCTGGAGCCTAGCAAAGAATTAACCTTGTCAAATCAATCAGGTACTCAAGACTCTCCAATACTCTCCAATACTACCTCCAATACTACCTCCACACACCAAAGGAAAGTCAACATCGCTTTCTTCCACAACCGCAAATTCCACCTGCGATCAACAACCCCCCCCAGTTGAATTACTTCAACCATCTCGTCGCACATCACGAATCCCTTTATATTGTAAAGAGAGAGGAATCACTCTTTTACAATAATACACACATCGACAAACACCCTCACCAACTTGGGAAATTGCAAAGATGGACGTTGGTTCTGTCTTGCTCAATTCCTTGGCGGCAGGTCAGTACTTCCCCTCCAATCACCACATTTGTCTCAAAAGGTGAACAGACCTTGAGTTCTTATTGTATTGACCATCTGTAGACAATGCTACTCGTATTGCTGCCGAACAACAGCTCATCCAAGCTGCTGAAGCCAACTTTGTGAGTTTTCCCCCACACAGCCTTGACCGCACCATCGATGGGTTTCCATGACCTTCTTTTACTGATTTTTTCCCTTTTCTCAATATAGTCAGGATATCTCGTTACTCTCGTAGAACAGTTGGCAAATGAAGAAGCACAAGGCTCTGTTCGAGCTGCTGCTGGTATCGCCCTCAAGAACGCATTCACAGCCCGCGAATATGCTCTGCAACGCGAATTACAAGAAAAATGGCTACAGGTTGACCCGGATACTAGGAAGCGCGTGAAGGATTTGACCCTCCAAGCTCTGTCCTCAAACAATAACCAAGCCGGTCAAACCGCCGCGCAAGTTATATCCTCGATAGCAGCCATCGAACTGCCTAGGGATCAATGGCCGGAACTTATGCCCGCCTTGGTGCGAAATGTGGGAGAGGGTACCGATCATCTTAAGCAGGCGTCGTTGACAACTCTCGGATTCATTTGCGAAACCCAGGATGCGGAATTGAGACAGAGTCTCGTACAACATTCCAATGCTATCCTGACAGCAGTGGTCCAAGGTGCCCGAAAGGAAGAACCAAACTTGGAGGTACGACTAGCAGCTATTGATGCCCTTGGCAATTCATTGGAGTTTGTGGATAGCAACTTCAAGAATGAGGGCGAGCGAAATTACATTATGCAGGTTATCTGCGAGGCCACACAAGCTACCGATTCCAGGATACAACAGGGTGCTTTTGGATGTCTCAACCGAATCATGTCGTTGTATTATGACTTGATGCGCTTTTATATGGAGAAGGCTCTCTTCGGACTTACTATTATGGGAATGAAGAGCGAAGAGGAAGATGTGGCCAAGCTTGCCGTTGAATTCTGGAGCACGGTTTGCGAGGAGGAGATTGCTATCGAAGATGACAACGCCCAGGTAAGATTTCAATGCTTCGGATCCACAAGAGAAAGAGTTTTGCTAACGATACCATAGGTTGAGGATGTTTCCTTGATGCGACCATTCTACAATTTCAGCAAGGTTGCCACTAATGAGGTTGTCCCTGTTCTCTTGATGCTCTTGACAAAGCAGGACGAGGATGCTGCCGATGACGAATATAACATCTCCCGTGCCGCATACCAATGCTTACAACTTTACGCACAAGCAGTTGGTGGATTGATCATCCAACCTGTTTTGAGCTTCGTTGAACAAAAGCTCCGTGGAGATGACTGGCATGATCGTGATGCTGCCGTCTCCGCTTTCGGTGCCATCATGGAAGGACCGGATGAGAAGACACTTGAGCCCATCGTTAAGCAAGCACTCCCCGTTATTATTAGCATGATGGAGGATAAATCCATTCACGTCAAGGACTCAGCAGCTTATGCTCTTGGCCGTATCACTGAAGCTTGCTCGGAGGCCATCGACCCAGCCAATCACTTGCCAAAGTTGATCGCATCCTTGTTCGAAGGTCTTATCAGCAGTCCTAAGATGGCAGGCTCATGCTGTTGGGCTTTAATGAACCTTGCTGAGCGCTTCTCTGGAGATATTGGATGCCAGGAAAACCCAATCTCACCTCACTTCAACGAAAGCATCTCCAGACTCCTCCAGGTTACCGAGAGACCAGATGCTGATAATGCATTGAGAACCGCTGCATATGAAGTCCTTAACACCTTCGTTATGAATGCTGCCAATGATAGTCTTACGTCTGTTGGTCAACTCTCTGATGTAATCATCAAGAGATTAGAGAACACCATTCCTCTTCAATCTCAAGTTGTTAGTGTTGAGGATAGAATCACCCTCGAAGAGATCCAAGTCAGCTTGTCCACTGTCTTATTAGCTATCATTCAACGTCTCGAGAAAGAGGTTACCCCTCAAGCTGACAGAATCATGACTGTCTTACTTCAAATCCTCAATGCCTCGGGACCTAAATCGAGTGTACCTGATGCGGTCTTTGCCACTGTCAGCAGTTTGGCTAATGCTCTCGAGGAAGGTTTCGCAAACTACATGGAGGCATTTGCTCCCTTCCTTTACAATGCTCTTGGCAACCAGGAGGAACCTAGTTTGTGCTCCATGGCCATTGGTCTCGTCAGCGATATCACCCGTTCAATGGGTCCACCATGCCAACCATATTGTGACACATTTATGAACTATCTATTGAACAATTTGAGGGTATGTTTTATGAAAATTTTAACCATGTCTCGTTTGGAGAATATGCCTCAAACCCCCTGTAAAGCATTGTCAAATCTAACATCCCAACAGAGTACAGCACTTGCCAATCAATTCAAGCCTGCCATTCTTCAATGCTTCGGAGATATTGCAGGTGCTATTGGTGGCCACTTCGAGACTTACTTGTCTGTCGTCGCTCAAGTCCTTCAACAAGCAGCTGGTGTCCAAGCTAGCCCTGACGGATCTTATGAGATGTTCGATTATGTCATCTCTTTGAGAGAGGGCATCATGGATGCTTGGGGTGGTATTATTGGTGCTATGAAGATGGATAACAAGAGTAAGTTGTTCGGTTGATATTGCGAAATCATCTTACTAATTCAATGCAGCTGATCAGCTACGTCCTTACGTCGAATCAATCTTCGCCCTTCTTAACACCATCTGGATCGACCAACACCGAAGTGATGCTCTTATGAGATCAGCTATGGGTGTCATTGGGTATGTCTTCAGTCCTGTGCTCTTCTTGTTTATATGTACTAACGGACTTAGTGATCTTGCTGATGCTTTCCCTAACGGAGAGTATACCGCATTTTACCGTGCTGAATGGCTCATGTCGATGATCAAGGAGACCAAATCCAACAGAGAATTCCAAGGTAGAACCATCGATACCGCACGCTGGGCTCGTGAGCAAGTCAAGCGTCAAACTGGTGGTGTTACAGGAACTCTTCAAACTTGATCGGACCTTTTAACGATCAAACGCGTCCTTTACAACTTTTAATGTCCGTTCCTAGGGCCGGCGCATGAATTACCGATAGAGCTCAACGAGTGCCGATTTTATTCTTTTTCTTATGATTTTTCTTTTTCTTTTACAACGGCTGGTCATTACAGAGGGGTATTGTCCTCGGCCTACCGTTGATCTGTTTGTTCCATCACCCATCTTTTTTTTCATCGAATCCACAGAATCTGTCTGTCCATTCGTTCGCCTATCCATAATCGAAAGGTCTCTCCTCCACAATTACACTTACCTCTACCGACCGCGGAAAAGTCACATCACCCGACGTGACAGAGGAGAAACTTTTGATTCCCCAGTTACAATTTGTTTAGCACCAACACCACCATAGCACTACCTACACAATACTTTGTACAAATAGATCCCCTTATCCCAACAACAATTTTGCCCCCTTTATATCGCGCCAATACCCCTTACACCACCACGTTTCTGTCGAGCGTTTTTATGCTGGTTTTGAGCGAAGAATGCATGCCGGGTTTTTGATTTTCTTATGGTTCCTGATGGATGATGATATTGATGATGGGATGGGTGATGAGAGAAGATATGACGTGGTTGGGAGATGGTTCAATTGTTTTCACCAAAAAATCTTGTATTGGGAGTGGGAGGATGGGTGGTTGGATTGACGGGTCAAAGGAATGGATGGATGCCGGAAGCAATGAACGGACGGAATGGTTGGATGGGGGAGGGAGGAAGGAATGAGGTGTTTTATAAAACATGTAAAGCTTTGACAATGATCGACCGATTTGGGTCCTTTGTCTCAGCGGTGAACTTTTGACCATCATCATCAGTAGAGGAAATAAGCAAGAAGGGCATGCCCGGGGTTGGCTGAGTGATATGAGATGGAGGAGGAAGAGGTGGGAATCAAGTGATTCGAAGGATTTGGGGGAGGGTTATTCCGAATGTCAGTGAGTTTAAGTTGGTTTGATATAACTACTTTTCTCGATTACTGAAGGGAATAGATAGATAGATACCTAAGTCAGACGGGCGAAGTCGCCGACTTGACATGAATGGATTTGTCTGCCATAATTTTTGATTTTTGAATTTTTTGATTGTGGATTGTGGATTGTGGATATTATATGTGTGGATGTGAAGATGATGTATTGTGATGTGATGTGTAACGGATTATGTGACTATGTGACTTGTTGACTGGGGGTGTGTGATTGGGGGTGTGTGGGATGTGTGACTGGGGGGTGTGTGGGATGTGGGGATGTGGTATGATATGGTATGATGTATGAGTGTGAATGTGATGATGGGATTGGGATTGGGATTGGGATTGGAGATGGTTCGTCTGCATACCTAGTATATGTATGTAGGTAGGTAGATAGTTGAAGTTCTAAAATTTATTGATGAACCTGAAGTTTGGGGATGGGTGATGGATGATGGCTATTGTTATGTAGGTAGGTAAATAAATAGTATAATATAATATAATCACACTTATACTATTAAATTAAACCGCACACACAAATACAAACACAAAACATAAATACAAAACATATCTTACTTAGGGTTGGAACTTGGAATCATGGAATCATGGAATCATGGAATCATGGAATCATGGAATCATGGAATCATGGAATCATGGTCTTTTGTAAAAGGATTGTGTTGTGTTGTATGGTATGGTGTTGGGGTGGGATGGTGTTGGGGTGAAGTGGGGGTGAAGGGGGGTGAGGGATGGATTTTTGGTGAGGGGGGGTGAGGGGGGGGTGAGGTAAAGAAAAGGAAAGAAAAGAACTTGAGTAATAAATAGGTAATAAGAAGCGGAGACGGAGAGGGAGGGATTTTTGGTGAGGAGGGGTGAGGTGGTTGTTGGGGGTTGTTTAGGGGGTTGGGTGGACGGGCGGGCTGCGGTAGGTGAGGTGAGGTAGGTGAGGTGAGGTAGGTGAGGTGAGGTAGGTGAGGTGAGGTAGGTGAGGTGAGAGGGGGTGGGGGAGAGAGAACGTTGGTGTGCTGGTTAGTGGAGAGGAGAGGAGAGGAGAGGAGAGGAGGGAGAGGAAAGGAGAGGAGAGGAGGGAGGGGAGAGAGGAGAGGAGGGAAGAGAGGAGAGATAGGATTTGAAGAGTTTGGAGAATTTGAAGGATTCGAAAGATTTCCAACCGAGAGTTTCGGGTTTAATATCAATGATCAACGATCAACTGAATCTGCGGGTACAAGATTTAGAAACTCAAGTTCCAAGTTTCAAGTTCCAAGATCTTTCTTAACTCCTAAGAGTCTTTTTGGTTGATGGAGGGAGGGAGAAGTGGAGGGCTGAGGATTGGAAATATAAATATAAATATAAATATAAAGGTGCTGGGATAGAGGTGCTGGGATGCGATAGTAAGAAAGAACTCGATATTTTTTTATTTTTTTATTTTTTTCCTCGAAAGATGGACTGTCTGGACCGTCTGGATGAGATTGGAGAATTCGATGCGGTTGTACTTAGTATTTATCAATTCAGTATCTACCTAGCCTGTGATATTACAATTTACTGCCCGGCTATATCTATATCGATCTCTATCTTTAGTATAGATAGTAAGTATCCTTGGGTTTAAAATTATAGATTATAGATGGGGTTTAAAGTATTTAAATAATTTAATTGATATTCTTTTCTTTTCTTTACATCCATCGGCGTCACACGACGAACCAAACGTCTTGAGTAGTTAGAACTACTCATTCTCGTTCTCGTTCTAGGTACCTAGTTCTCGCGTTAAACTCTCGTCGGAATCGGGATATCATCTAAGGACTCGCAGGCGGTTGGGGTACAGGAGTGAGTGCGAGGTACGGCGGGGATTGATTGTTGATTGGTTTAGACTTGGAGACTTGGAGACTTGGAGATTTGGAGACTTGGGAGACTTGGGAGATTTGGGTAATGGATGAATCTTTGATGTGTAGCGACCGGCAAGGTTATTTATATATCCAATGCGTTCGATGGTACGGAATTTGTGGGGGTGCATATATTTGGCTAATAAACAGTATGCGCCGCTTCCTTGATTTAAAGATGTAGATATTCTTTTCGAGTCCCGTTGTGCCCGGCATGGCCTATACCGGTTATTGCTTTGCTCTTTGGCTGTGAATGTTGGCTTATTAGTAAAAGATATATATGTATGTACATCGATCCGCTCGAGTTCAGATCCCGCTCTTGCCCTTCCAATTTCATCAAGAAGCTCATATCGATGAAGTGAAAGTTGCCCCCTCGCTCCTTTTTCTCTTCCGCCAGAATCGTCTCCAATGGTATATATTCCAGCTCCTCGTGTTGTCGCCGGATGCTCGAGATCGTAGATGAAGCCTATTGGAAGGGTCTAGGTGACTCAAGTAGACGCACGTTTGTTGGTTGGAATGAATATCGGTTTGATGATGGTGGGATTCATCATTAATCATTACGTACGGATATATGATATATGTGAAATTCTTGATTGTCAAGCTCATAGTGGATGGATGGGTGGATGGATGTGCTGGCAAAGCTGCAGCTGCAGCTTGTCTGGGATCACATGCGAAGGGCTGGAGAGTCATGACAGCCAAGGGATAAAGGAGGACGCCGAGGCAACCAATGTAAATAGATATGCTCTCGATTTTGGGGATGGGTATTGAGTTTTGAGCACGCACTAAGCGGAAGATTTCAAACCTGAGAAGCTCGGCTCGTTATAGTTGGCAATTGGGATGGGCGACACTTTGTGGGATCAGAAGACTGGAAGGTCATTGTGGGAAAGTGAAATTTATTATCTCTGGAATGGATATTAATAGCTTCTGAAATGGCACAGTAGCTTCTGACCTTACGTGGAGGGCGTGATCAATTTGTAACGGGGGCCTATATTTACAGGAAGCAGTGAAGTATTAATTGCTATTCTGCGAGAACTTGATTGTTCACTTGATCCTGACTTCAAAACAGATTCATGTGTCAAAGTAATTTGAAGAGGAACTTAGTGAATCTTACTGTTTTAAAGCAAGTTTATTTCTTCTCAACATAGGAGTTGATGGGGAGATTACTACTAGGTACGGGAATTTCAAGGGGAGCAATTTGAGAGATCCAACGTCAACCTACCAAGAAGAGGGAGTTTCACACAGGAAAAGCATAACCAATTAACTGTGCCCAACAAGGTAGTAAGTTCTGGTGGAAGTAATCACCTGGACATGGATAACAAAACCTTACCTATTTCGGACATAATTCAAATCCCCCGGTCGATCTTTGAGCTCCCCGGCCCATACAAGGAACCCGAAAGGAAATTGGATCACGTCACCTAAGATACTATAAGCCGAATCAAGCCTAGGAGCCTAGGCTCGAAGAATAGGTCTTGCCCTTAGCTCGTACCTCGCTTGTTTCCTTCTGCTCTGCTTAAAAGGATCAGGATTTCCTTCCTGTCAGTATTTTAAACCATCTCCAAAACAAATCAAAATACTCTCCTCTCCTCAATACTTCGACATTCGAACCAACCCAACCTCAAGGTACTTCCTTCTCTTCTTCTTCATGTATATCATTCCATCTTCTATCATTTTACTAATTATTCAATCATGTACAGGTCATGGTCCTCTCCACAACCTGACCACCACTCAACACCACCTTCGCGCCTCGCGCGCTTTTTCTCCTCACCTTCGAAAGCTCCATGACTGGTAAGTGTTACTACATTTGGTGTTGTTTTATATGCTGATCATTAATCACTGTTTAAGAGGCAGCCAAACTCTTCTTCGCCCCAGTTATGACCTCGAGGTCGGTAAGACCTATCTCCTCGTGAGATTCCTCTGTTTGAGATTTCTCCTCTTGGAGACTTCTCCTGGTGAGATTTCTTCTTCAGTCATGATCTCGAGGTCGGTAAGACTAGATCGCACAATATTTTATTGTGAGATCTTTCCACGTCTTACCATCTCAGATTGATTGACCAGATTAAAAAAGCGGATATCGCTGTTGCAGTCTCGATGTCGGTGAGACCTACTTTGTCAATCCAAGAGTGGTCGGTGACGGCCCAACTCGAAGATCAAAGTGTTCCAGTGTCTCCGATAATGAGTCCTCATTCCATGATTCCAAATTTGAGAATATGGCCGAGGGTTTCCTCTGCACCTACATTCAATCAATCTGTACCTTTAATACTTTTAACTACAATAAAAAAATGAAGATTGAACAATGAACAATGATCTCACTTCTCTAATGTGCACAATGTGATGAAGTGATGTCCCAGCAATTCCCCCTTTTGAAAATTGATTTCCCCACTAAAATAGCCGAGGGAAATATCTCGGTTATGTGAAAGCCTTGACACCTTTTGATATTTTTGGATGTTTATTGTTTCTCTCTAGTCAAAACTGAATTGATTGAAAGCTCTGGTTTCTGTAATCAAGGCTTCAAGGTGCAAAGTAATAGAAATGATTGTATATGCAAAGTCAGTCAGTCGCAGATCCCACTCCACCATGTATTTGACCTCAAAATTCACACACAATTGTAGTAGTATAGTTTATCATGACGAAGACAAGTCATAGAGGAACGAGAAAACAAATAATCAATTTCTACGAGTGTTTCTTCAGCATCAAGCAATACCATGCTGGGTGGTTGTCGTCCACGCCTTTTTTCCTTTCTCTGTCTCTTCTATGCTGACTTGAAATATGTGCCGGCAACCTTGGAAGGATGAGAAAGAACTGGATCGCAGGATCGGGGATGGTTCGTGGAAACACAATTTACAAGGTTGTCGGCGATGAGCATAAGCAGAGCTGGGAGGGAGTGGAAGGGGTGTATTTTGGAAATGTCGTATTTTAAGTCTTGAGGATAGTGTCTAGTATCAACCAACCTGATGCTATCTTCTCCCAAAAATGGTTAGTATGGCAGAGAAGATCTGTAGGCAGGTTCGCACTCATAATCGAGCCGACGTCCTTTCCTAGATTAATAGTCGGCTCTCCAGGAATCGGCCGCCTGGGAATCATGGCTTCTGGTCATCGCAAGAAATTACCTATAGGTGGCTTATCAGGCCAACTCCTCCAAACATTAACCTCGCAAGCATCACTTCTCAGCAGCCTTGCAATATATGCAAACTCTATAGCTACATCTTTCCAGATCGACAAATATAAAAAATGGCATGATCAGAGTATTCTATGAGACTGCTAATCTCTTTCCAGATTTCACAAACATGAGAAAAAATCAGAAAAAGAGGATTTCGGTCTCTGTCTGTTCATACGAAAGACTATCGGTATCAGCACCAGTTGGGCAGTTGGTCACACGGAAGAATGGGGCGGGGCACCACTCGGAGAAAGAGGTCAGTTATGGGAACACCTTTCACTGCAATGGGATTGCGAGGTCAAGATACACAAGCTCACGTTCATCGTATCTAGCTTCAGTGATAATGGGATAGTAACTGGTTTAAATTTCGAATTCAGACGATGGAGCAGAATAACTTTGCAGAATGGAACCACGAATTACGGAGAGATAGTTCAAGTCGTGGGACTCAAGGCTTTTGGCAGTCTCGGTAAGAAAGCACCATGATATATTATCTAGCAGTTGTTGCGAAGAACTGACGGAAACAGATATGAAAATTGGTCGCCCTGAACTTCGAAAATTCTTACTTATACCCTCGACCGTTTGTTCTGTGCATCGTGCATCATTTAATAATGGATATCAGACTGTGGCAACGGTCATTCAAAATTCAGATCTAATCAATCTACATGGCTTGCTAGTCGTCTACAAGATTTGGACTCGGAAGATGGCTTTCGGCCTCTTCGTCCAGTCGATATCAGCGCATCTAATATCACCAAATAGTTGGATCGTTTCTGGAACTCCTATGTGGCGCTGATCTATATGTGGGATGATACCCCGCTACCCCATACTTCGTACTCTGCGAGCCAACATTTCGTCAATGCTTACAAAAATAGCAATACACACCCTACCTGAGAATTTCGCCGATGCAGTGATTGTTGCCAGAAAGCCTTGGGCTTGATATTTTTGGATCGATTCATTGTGGATCATCCGGGATGATCCTGAAGACTGCGAAGGAAGAGCGCTAAAATGCATGACGTTTGTCGTTTTTACTATTTCAGCGTATGTATGACTGCCATTTCTTTTCCACACTACTGCTAGAGGGGTTCACTATTAATTGATAATATATCTATTTAGAATATAGGCGATATCTGCACACCTAGGCTTCCTTCCCCGCGATCTATCTACCGTCTCAGCGGCTACGGTACTTAGGACAACTTCAATACGATAAACAACTTTATACTTAAGAATCAAGATGATTTGAAATCTGTAACCCTGGTCTCGGGATGTTGAAAGAGGCAGGAGTGTGCGTCAGGGGATAAGGGGACGGATCTCTTTATCGGTGGGATGGGATAATATCGATGTTAGAGCCCAAACGCGGTTCCAGCGACACAAATTGAAACCCGAGAAGAGGTCACATACCCAAAAACTCCTGCCTTCGAATTTATGAACAAGTAGCACCCGATTACTACTCAAAAGCCGCACTCGCATTGCTAGCAGACACATCAGCAAAGGCCACCTCTAAGCCGGATGCGAAGACTTGAGAAGGAGATACGGATTGCCATGATAGACCATGGAGATATAACATGGAGATATCTGCCAAGTGTCCATGTCTTAATAACTCTTGGCATGTATTTGTAGAATGAATGTTCTCTCTCCATTCAATCTACCGGTTAAGATACATCCCACTGTCATCTAGACTGCAGGGCTAATCGACGGTCACATTACTAACAAGATCAAAAATCGAAGAGCTTAATGACTTCACCAGAAAATGGCGCTTGGATATGGTGGTGGATCCGCTGCAAACGGGGTCAAATTAATCAATGAAGATGAAAAGGATGCGGCAGCTGATTTAACCGATGCCTCTAAGGATGAAGCCTAGGAGACTTCTTAGATGCCCTACCATACCTATCATAGGTACCTACGAACTCTATGTTATGTGATGGAAAGGAGCCCTCAGTTGGGAGTACCGGGAGAGAATAGCGTGATGCCACTCAGAGCAAGAAGAATACATGGCACAAAACCCGTGCGCGTCCCAAAACACATACGTATCTACATACTCTCTTACCTATCAACCCCAATATGAGCAACAAGCTCCGGCGCCAGCTGCATATCTCAGGGCTCTATTTCTCGGCGGCAACGAAATCCCTTCTCCAACCATATCGTGAATCTGGTGGGTGAGTAGAAAGTAGGACCTAAAAAGAGTCATGAATGCATGTTCGAAAAAGGAGGCAGGAGAAGGGGGGACAGGAGAAGGATGGACAAGACAAGGAGGGACAGGAGAAGGAGGGGGATAAGGAGGAGGATTAGACAAAGACTATTGATCTATGGGATATAAAGGAATTTCTCCAGCTATTTCTGCCTTTCACACCACTTTCAGAAAACACTAGATGCATTTTCCCCTAAGTTAGAACTGTGTTTTGGGTAATCTCATCGGATGGTCTTTGATCGAGAGACTTCAATGTCAAAAATAAGCTTTATATGCTGATACTACAATCAAGTCTCTGTAGCCTATTGATGTCAAATATGCAGGTTTTAATTATGTATTTACATTATAGACTCTCATTAGTCCTGTCTATTGACATTGGTTGTTCATGCAGGAAATGTGAAAGAATCTTGAATTTGGGAATCTGCTAGGTGATATGTGCTAAGTTGACGGTACAGTTTGATTTACTCAAAGAACTCTGGATTGCATACAATGGAATTACCATTCATCCACAACAATCCTTTCTAAACCCCTCACAAAACCTTACCAAAATGCAGAATCAAACAATATCTTCTGCTGGAAGATGCTTTGAAACCGATACCTTGTTTTCTAATAAGCTCACTGCGCTTTTCATCGTGGTTCTAGTCATTATCTCCATGGCTTGGGTCTACCTTAGAATCAACCGCTTTCATATTCTGACAATGAGTGCTACTAGTGGGTTTAGATATCGCCTTTTACAAAATTATTCGCCTAGTACTGATATTGACTTACAGGGCCTTCGCCGCTAGGAAAGCCACTCGGATTTATAAGCTAGAAAGTGCAAGTCTTGGTTGCGAGCATATTAGATACAAATAATTGATTTTGAACGGGTTTGGAAGCTACAAGGGCCATTTACTACTGGTATGCATAGATCCAGAACCCACACTTGACTGGCATCTCACTGGTTGATAGGTTTGGTCTAATGTGGACTTGCAATGTGTCTTAAGACGTGGTTTCTTATTGATGATAATCTAATAGTGTGATCCACTCAACTCGAGTCGGGTTGGAATTACATGAAGGTAGCAAAAACTCGTTTCGCTCTGAAGAGATACCCGCAATGTGAGTGTCGCCGCATATAGAATAATTTGGGAACTGGCAAGAAGAGTCGTATTTCTTCAAGAAACTTAGAGAATCAACTCCACGATTCTGCTGGCTTGATTGATCTCATCATCGTGTGAAATCTGTTCTCTCCGACCTATTGCACTATGACCATTCATAAGAGAGTTCTCCTTTCATCTTTCCTCTCCTTCATAAATTCCTCCAACCATCCATACTTCTGTTCCTCCGTCACATCAATTGTCAATAACACACTGCCAGTTCTCGCCACCCATGTATGTATCTGTTGCATAAGATACCCCTTTTCTCCGATGCGCTCCTTATAAGCCCAAGTTCCGATTACTGGCACACCGGATATTGTGTTCATTTTGTCCCGAAATCTGGATTGGGACATATCCATATCCCTGGAATCCTTAAAAGGTACACCATTCACGTCGATGGACCACTCGTATACAATAATCAACTCGCGTAGTTTGGTACATCTAGAAGTGAAAGATTTCGTGGTTAGTCTAGATAATATTAACGCACATTGGTGGGTATGTAGGGAAAGCTTTCATACGTCGTTAAAATGTTGATCAGGCAAGAGAATTCGAGCATTTTGCTTTCCTTATTGCACCTCTCTCTTGTAATAGTCAAGGTCTCGAGCGGTGCTAGAAGTGTGGCGAAATCTTCGGTCAGCCTTGGCATGAGGTCTTGATCATCCCTAGTCATATAATCTCTCAGATTCGCCGATAGACTGTGTTCATTAATCCCCCTAAGTACTCGTTAGCCCTTGGAGTCTGCGAGTTGAAGTTGGAGATTATTACCTGAAAGATATGCTTAGGTCACGCAAGGACATGTTTGCAGTGGAAACACCGAAAAATTCGCCGGGACTCGGGAATTTGTGAACAGAATAATTATCTATATCCGCCGTTTTAACAATTTCCAGATAGAGTCTGATGGCTTTCTTGTAAATTTCTTCGTGTGCGACGCCTTCCAAGGCTTGGATGATTGAAGGCACATATGGAAAAACCAACTCGCACTGGGCGAGTGCTAACTTCGTGATGATGTACAGAACATCGTCATTCAACTTTCTGGCGTGCTTGAATACTGGCTGTGTTGAGACAGCAACGACGTTATCGCTCTGTATATCCTCCATTACAATATCCATACCCAAAATGGCTGTCGAGGACCGTTGTCGAGGGCTCGAGGGTAGATAGAAGGAAGAGTTGCAAGTAAATATGCAAATAAAAAAAACAGACAAAGCTCTCTTGCAAATTCAACTGTCTGATAAAAGTAAAGTTTGTCCCCCTGAAGACAATTTGGTTGAAAATGAACATTGAATGATAGGCTGAGATTGGATCCGGAAGCGATAAGTTGGGTAAACTTATCCGCCCCTGACTGGGTCTGACTGGGTCTGACAGGACTAAAATTTATTGAAATCACCCCCTGGAGACTACTTCAATGAAATTCAACCAATAATAATTTATAATTCTGCAGCTGCCTCAAAGGATACGGCTAGATCTAATCTTATTAATCAATAAATTCCACCAGGCTCACTTTATTAGTCGTACCCCGCTAACAGCAGCCCCGCAAATCTGGAGTAATTTACCCTCGTCTTTCAAGTTTAAACACTCAACCTAATAGCGCTGAGAACCCAAGACAATCGCAATGCCATCATTCATCACATATTCCCAACAATGCTTTGTAGTAATCCCCACGCCTTCACTTACCGCATTCATTCTATTGAAAGAACATAACCCGATAAATTTGAAAGCTCCTCATAGGCCAATACATCCATCCTCCACTCAAAGTTCCAGCACATCACAATTTGCTGATGCCATGAGCCGATGAACTTCTATGGTGTTGATTGCTTGCAGTTCCTGAAGGGTAAAGGTATGAGGAAGGTTTTGTGGCCTAGGACTGGGTCTATAACTATAAGTTCTAGTTTGAGGGGCATATATATACTTGAGCTTTGTGAAAGTTTTGGCTCTAAGGCAGTGATAGATACAATAGCAAGAGCCAACCTAGCTAATCTAGTATAGCTGGAGCTCTCTGAATCTGTAGGTAGCCCTTTCACTCTACAATGCCAGTACTCACTACACGAGGACTAAAAGATATACATTGAAAGCCTACTAGCTCAGAACACCGATTCTGGAAACTGTTCTCTCGGGCTTTCAGATAAACCCTTAACACCATTTCTAATCTCCAGCTACACATAGACCTACTACTCACTCTAGTATTTCCTCTCGCAGTCATTCAGATGTAAGATATGCAATGCCTGCGTGACAACTCACTCTCAATTTTGTATATCTTTTAGCTATTCAGATAACTTTTTGGATTCCCATTATGCTCTAGCTACACAAGGAGGTGCTTTGTTTCTCATGTTTAGATGTTAGAAACCTGAAGCCTGATACAGCTACTCAATGTTTCAGGTCTGCTGTTGGTCATGCGGATTATCCTCAAGGCCCACCTACAAAATAGTATTTCGCTTTTTCTTACATTTAGGTCATATACATTTAATGTTCAATACGTATTGGAATATTGGCAAAAGCCATCTTATTGCCTGCGGCTACATGCTGTGATGTCTTTAGCCCCGCTATTCGCTATTGATACTATAATTACTACCGAGAGCGCTGTGAATAGAGTGCTATGAGGCATCTAAGCCCGAGAAATCGTTCGATTCTTGAACCTAGATTCAAGCATTGAAGAGTCCATCATCTGCAATACCATCATAACCTTGCATGACCCCTCATCAAACCCCCCGAAAGATCCCCCATTCCATCCATAGACGCTCTTTAATCTACTCGCAAACATCATCAACTTGCATCCTCCAATCTCTGATCTATGGTGGTTATCTTTCGAGTTGTATCATGAGGAGAGGTCTAGTTTTGTCGTCTTGTCTTCGTTACTGAATAAGCATATCTGGGTCGAGGCCTCATGAGTTGGATCTTCGAGAGTTTTGGGAGGCTCCTTTCCATTTTGTGAAAGATTTGAGGGAGCAGAAGAAACTCCCTCTTCTGGCTGAGGTAGTGGTAATGGAACTGATTCTAGAATATCCTTGACCAACGCATTCAGAGACGACATTATAAAGTATTGTCTCAAGAGAACAACTAAACCAACCTGTCCTGGAACAATAGCTTTGGTTCGAAAAGCAATGGCAAGCTTGGTTGTAACATTGCTATGACGAGCAGGGGGTGTCAAGCTGAATGAATGTCCATAGATATCATCGTTGTAAAAACGGATCAAACTATATTTGCAACCTTGAATATCAAAGAAATCGTCAATACGCAGCGTACTCTCAAAGATGAATGAACAATCTCCAGGTCCATCATGAACACCCTCTTTGTATTGATGAATAAGTGTTGTTGTCGCTCTGTGTTTCAAATGATCAAGTAGAAAGTCAGGTCCTGTTGTTATGTTATGAGTATTGAACTCTGGCATCAGCTTGAATGCTTTGCCCAGTAATTCTCCCTCCTCGTCGCCGTCAATGTTGCCCAGTAATTCTCCCTCCTCGTCGCCGTCAATGTCGAAAACCTCCTTTCGTTTACTTTGATTCATATCTCGCCAGATTTTTTCGATTTTTGGTCCATGTAGTTCGTAATTTCTTGCAAGGATTTCATGCTGTGTCCTCACTCCTGTAACAAATTCTGGATCAGACCTGTCCATGGTTGTTGTAAATAGGTAGACTCGAATAGTTCGAATGCTACAAGCAGATTATGAACAAGTAGTATATGTATATTGAAAAGATGCATTTGTTTGTTTGAGTTGTCTCTTGACATTCTGTTTGTATATAGAGTGGGTTAGCTTTTGTTACAGCACGCGGGGTGTTTACTGTAAAGATTCATCGATGTTTCCATTTATGTGAACATTGAATTAATGGCTTATTAGATACTACTAAGGTGGGCAGGTGCGTTATGATACTTTTTCAATGTTTGAATTTAGATTCGACAATTGAATACTCTCTCAAGTTTTAAACCCTCATCTCATAGCACTTTTCAATATTTAAATCTAATAATAAGTTTGTCGATCAAATTGCTTACCTACATGGCTCACAGCACTTTTTAATGTTTGAATCTGAGTTCAACAATCAAATGATCTCTTAGGCTTATATACTATATGCTCTTATTGGAGCCGTGAAGGAAGGAGTTACTCATATAATACAAGATTACATAAGCATAGTTCCATATCAGCGGGTATAATAACCCCCCTTCTTCCCCGCGCATTAGATACAAGGTAGTAGAATGAAATTATTCCTTCCTCTCATTATAACAAAGCTCCCAATCTCTGACTACCGAGGGATGCTATGTCGATAATCACAGTATTAAAGTTGATGTTCAACTCAAGAAAATTTGTTAGTAGATGTCTGGAATCAAACTTACTCTGTGCATTAACAATACCTAGAGCTTGAAAGTTCTTTGTGTTGAGTTTAGGAGCCCCAATAATGAACCAATCGAGGAACAAGAAACTGAGCACAGCATTATTACATCCATCCATAAGTCCATGAATGTGGCGCCTTATTTATTAAAGCATCAACAGGCTCTCAATGATAAACAGGCTTGAGTTGCTCGATGAGATTTTAAAGAACTCTCACAGCGTTTTTATTTTACCACTGCCGCTCTGCCCATCCACAATATTTAACAGGTTATGAGATTGATAGCCTTCGCCAATGCAATGCCAATTAGCTCGTTTTGTTTTCTTTGAAGTCCTACTACCCATTTTGCTCGCCATGAGACTTGATGTAGTTTTTAAGGCTACCCGCATAGTAGAAAGAGGGACACGGTGGCTACCTACACAAAAGTGGAGTAACTGAACCAAAGAATTGTCGAACCAAAAGATAACTTGAATCATTGAAACTCAAAGAAAGACTAGGTGACAACCAAGTTGTTACTTGCATAAAAGCGTTAGCTGAACAAAAACTGGATGATCTCCACAGAACCTTGCCCTTAGCAAAAGAGTATGTTTAATCCAAAAAGAACAATGTAAGCCCCGTTATCACTGCCGAGCATTTAGATAGGAGATGCAAGAATATAATGCTAAGCCTCACTGCCAGTCCACAGATTTGAAGTTTCAAGAATGTGTGTGTGTGCAATGCGTGACAGGGATCAAAAATTCTTCGATCACGAATGTACTGAAGTGATTGAGACTGAGCATCTTGGATCTTGGTAGAATTTTCGGAAAAGTGTGGCTTATTCCACGCCAAAAGTCTGTCACTATTTACCAATAGGCTTCACAGCCACGGCCACAGTGGCGATTAACGACCCTCCAAACTGTAACTTACTCCGGTTCAAAATTTGTTTGAGTCTCATGATATAGACAGAAGTTCTGGCATAGCAATGCCAAGTTATGATTCGAAGGAGTAGATGGAATTCATCATATGTTGGCTGATTGATGTTATTCACTAACCTGACCGGAGTTATTGCTACTTCATTGCATATAGTAATGTATGGACTGAATCCTAAATAGACCAGCTAGGCATTCCCCAATGTACAGAAACAGTAGAAATGCCCTGGTAAGGTCTTTGACATCGTTTGCGAGGCTAGGCGTACTATACTTATTTCGAACCACGTCCCGGCTCCAGGCGAATTCCGTTCTTGGGCGTACTACCCCATAACCATAGTCATCTCGGGGTACAGAAGGAGCCTCAGAGCATAAATCAATGAGATTGATACCAGCGATGCTCATGTTGGCACGATATCTCATCTGAAACCTTGGATAATGTTTAATTGTGGTAGCAGCCAAATCTAGACGCCAACAGGATTTCAAGCTCTGGTCTTAGAAGTAGGCGGGAGAAACTTTCCCGATATATCTAGACAGAACCGTCAGTACCTGGCACCTGGAGTTCTGTTGATGAAAACTTTGCTTCTTCTCATGCTGTCATACGATTTTGTGCAATGACAATGACACATTCAGTATGAGTGTTTGAACATCAGAGTGCGAATGAGAGGCTGCAACCTTACGACCTTTTGTTTGACTTCTCAAACAGTTACACCGGAATTTCAGAAAGACTGTCTTACGATGAGGATTTTAGACTACGTTCTCTGATGAGAAAGTATATGTACAAGAAAAGATTGCGGCCATACTCACGTGAGGACCTGTTGGGGGGTATGTACACGTGATAAATGTACTATATTGCGTGATAGCACTTGGTTTATCTTTCGGCATGAGGTAGCCATAGTGTAAAAATAAAAAGAAGATCTCGATATCTTCAGAGGCCTTTACAAAGGAATTGGTATACGGAGGTAAATATCATATATACAGGGGCCTCGGGTTGCATCATTGGGGGAAGACAAGGAGGTAAGAAAGCCACGGTAATGACTGCCTTCGGGTCACCATGAACTAATGAAGGGGGCCTTCCTCAACTTCCCCCAATCTCCGGGAAAGTGACAATCCATTCTTCTCATTATGTGCCGGTACTTCACACAGCTTCGAGATGGACAGCTTACTCAATCCTAGATCGTGTAATACATGAAAGGAACAGTGCGCCTGGCGATGCATGACTGGATGAAGGAGATAAGAAGGCTTTAGTCACTTACTTTTGTGATGATCTGAATTGACAACTTTGTGTTTTTACACTTGATCCTTCACCATCTATTACTCTTCAGCGGTAATTGAGTTGATACTTTTCGCCCGAGCTCGACAAGGCTGTAGAATTTCCCCACACAAAATCTTCGCTTAAAAATGGAAATTCTTGGCACGCACAACGAGCGACGAGGTCCTTCAATCCACGACGACGAGTTTGATTACATAGGAAAGTCAAATATTCACATATGTACGTATAACATCAACAAAACCAAGCGTTGCGAAGTGCTATGCAAGATGGATCCCCTGAATTGTCGACTGACGTTTTTCCCACGATACAGAACAATCTCTCCGATCTTCCTCGAACTTTAATACCTCCCCTCACTTTTCGACGAAGGTCAAACTATAGCAATCATGGATATGGAAAAGTTGAAGAGAATGCAGGCGAGAGGTGGTGTCAGAACTGGTGAGTCCGAATCCGGTCAAAATCGTAGAATGCGCGGATGGCAGAAGAGTTGAAGAGAAGAGCTCGAGATCCAAGACCTTGGAAACTGGAGGGGCTGGTGGGCTGTCTGGCTCGCTGGCTGCGCTATACAATTTCTCTCTCGATTTTTTGAACATTTAAACGCTAACATGTGGCCCAAGGGTATGTGATAGAATCTTCCATCTTTATCTGCGACTTATTATCTGCGAATACGATTTCGAAACTTATGATTTGAGGCAAGCGCATAGCGGGGTAGCATCGGTATGCTAACAATACAACAGTGGAAAGGGAACACCAAGAAGAAAGGTTAAGAATGTCCACAAGAGCACTGGAATGGACGACAAGAAGTTACAGACCGCCCTCAAGAAGCTTAATGTTCAACCTATCCAAGCTATCGAAGAAGTAAACATGTTCAAGTCTGATGGAAATGTTATCCACTTCGCAGCACCAAAGGGTACTGCTACCTCACATTACGAGCTACTACGCATCATACTAACGCTTTAACCAATAGTTCACGCTGCTGTTCCATCTAACACCTTCGCCATCTACGGTAACGGCGAAGACAAAGAGCTCACCGAGCTCGTCCCAGGAATCCTTAACCAACTCGGCCCTGATTCCCTTGCCTCCCTCCGCAAGCTTGCCGAGAGCTACCAATCGATGCAAAAGGCAGAAGGTGGTGAAGATAAGAAGGATGACGATGATGAGGATGATGATATTCCTGAGTTGGTCGAAGGAGAGAACTTTGAGGACAAGGTCGAATAAATTTTCCGTACGCAAGGCATGGTCAATTAGGAACGATATTAGAGAACCGGCGACAGCGTTGATATGAGAACCATCATAATCTCCTTTCGGGCTATGTTACGCCATCTCGCTGCATGAATGTAAAACTTCAGGTAGTAAGAAGGCAACTTGAATGTAAAAAATTAAACTACACTTTAAGTCCTTCTATATGAGAATATTCTTCTTATGCCTTTCAAAGCGTTCAAATTTCGGTGTCTTCAGTCAGGCGATGGCAGGATTTCAACTCGTAGTCAATGGGCAATAGCACTCGATGTTCACGAAGTAAGTTGGTGGCTCCGGACGGGTGATGTTTCACAGTTACATGGCCTCTAGTATTTCGAATTCCATTATAACCTGGGATATGTCTAGTGCACCGCATTTTCACAGGAAAGATAATACCACGTTTTCCTACACGCTATGCCGGTAAATAATGCGAACGCACGTGGAGTTACATTGCATACGCCAAGCCATTCTTACAATACCATTGTAGAAGTGGGAAGACACCTGAAGTACTGAGTTAAATCTAAATCTATCATCTCATCACATTGTCTAGAAATTCCCCATCCTACCATCATGTTTCCACTTCCACTTCCACTTCCACCTTATTATTGGGCTTCATCGTTCAATCAATCATATCATATCTTTCCCATTTCCCTAATCCTCGTGTCTAGATCCTGTGGTGTCTAGTCCACATTGCCATCTGCACTCTTCTTCCTACCACATTTCCTTCTTCCATCTTCACACCCCCCTGTCCTCTCTGTCATTTGGTTTCTCAGCATTCTCGAATTTTATCCCCCGCCCACTTCTATCTTTCTCATACTCTCTGGTGACCACTGTTTTTCTTGCCTGCTGGAGCCGGTGCTGGTGCTGGAGTTGGAGCTTGGATTGCCTTGCGTAAGGTAACAGCATACTTTCATGGTCCTGCATATATGAATCTTTCTCCTGGAGTGGTTTCGTGGTGTCTTTTACTTCTATTTTCACCCCTTCTCCTCCTTTCTACCTCCCCCCTTCCCCGCTTCTCCCCAATAACCTCGAAACAAATACCCCGCTTCCACTTCACCACACCCTCTTCACCGCACCCCCCTCATAAACCATACGTCCAGGTCCAGGTCTATACGCAAACCCCTTCCCCATCCATCATCTCTCTATACATTCCCTTTTCCCCCAATCCCGTTCATCACCTATATTTATCTCTTTTCCTCGTGCAAATCTTCATTTATTGGAAGTGGAAGTGGAAGTGGAAGTGGTATGTATTGAGGTATTAAAGTCTTGAGGTATTGAAATATTGTGTAGGTTGAGAAGGACTCTAGGAGGGTGAGGGTTGGCTGGGTTAGGGATAGGTGGAGGGATTGATGGTATGGGTGGGAGTGGGAATGAAGGTGTGGGAGGGGGGAAGGGGGTGCATTTTGGAGTTGGTGGTGAGATCCAATATGGGTGGTTGAGCTGGGATTGGATTGGATTGTTGGATGGGTAATTTAAGGGAGATAGCTGGAGATGGATATATGGATGGATGGAAAGGCTATGGATGTGGGAGAGTGGTATATATACCCCCCCCACCTAGTACATAGGTACCTAGGGAAAAGAATACACCATAAACAAATTCTCTTTTTCATTATTGGGAGAGGGATTGAATTGGATTGGAAAGTTACCTTGGATTTGATTGCATTGTAGCTCGTAGAATAGGTGCCACTTTTATTTTCTTGCTCTTTCTTCTCGTGCCCTACTCTTCTTGTGTGGCTTCACTTCCATGTCATCGCCATAGCCCCCATCTCATCTCATCCAATCTCATTAAACACCCATCTCATTGAATACCCATCACCACTTCCCAAATTCTCTTGCCAGGAGAGTAATACCTTCAGAACCCTTCCACTATTTATCTCTATTCCAATGCTGTATACTTCATGTCGTATGCTGTAAGTAGGTATAACCAATTATCGCTCTAATTTGAGATTTTTCATTCATATTTCTGCATTCTGTTTCTCTTTCTCTTCTCTTAACTGATATAAATATATAAATAAATAGATATAAATCCAAACCTTATACAAAGCGAAAAGAAGAGCATGTAGAGGGTTGACTCAATCAAGTTTATATGAATTTGACTTGACGGGGCAAATGGGGCAAATGGAAAAGACTGTAGGTAGGTACAATAAGGTAGGCTCAAAGAGATTGAGACTGAGACCGAGATTAAAAAGTGGAGATAATCTTTTATTTATGGAGAAGGAGAAGGAAGGTAGGAGTAGGAGATGTTGTCATTGGTGCCCTTGTCCTCGTATGGGGTTGTATATCTTGCACTGGTGGTATGTATTCGTATGCGCATTGATGGTAGAGTAGGGTAGAGAACGGGTGAAACGACACCGACCCTATTTTACTATGTAGGATCGATATTTCTGTTGGCAGGCAGGAAATCAATCGATCAGGGGAAAGTTTACTGGAGGTGGGATGAAAAGAGTAAGTTCAGTCAAAACGAAAAAAGGCACTTTACTCCAGGTAATCCAATACGTAAAAGATAATTTCGATATTCGCCTCCTCGACAATATTGCTCACAGTCTACAGTACCGTGTTTTATATTCCAATTGTACCTACCTAGTAGTTGTTTCCATTGGCGTTTGTTTGATGCTAGCTTGATGTTCGGTTTGATTTGGGGTTGACGTGTAGGTAGTATGGATGGATGGATGCCTTGGGTCGGATATCTCTTTTCTTGGGCAATTCTCATAGCATTATTGGCGCGACTGGGGAAAAGAAAAGGGGTTCGCATATAAGTGAGCGATGGGTGTATTTCATGGAACTCTAATATCGATCTGTAAAAAGAAAAAAAAGGAATTCGCAGATTCATAAATGAAGTATGATCTCAAGCCCTGCAAGTTCTTCGAGCGCGGGGAGAATAACTTCGAGACGCGAGTAGTTGGCGTAGTTCATCAAATGGTATTTTCTTGTAGGGAAAATTTAAATATGAACCAGTACAGAGAAACCCATACATATATCCAAACAGTTGATATCCTTCCAAGAATCATCAACGCGGTCACTTGGCCGTGTTGGTAACTTAAACCTGTAGGATGGACGGCACGCCGGGTCATCCAAAGAGATCGAAGTAGAGAGAAGCGATGTTAAAGCCCTATGAATGTGCGAGTGCAGCTGCAGCGCGGAGCGCTTCCGGTTCTCCGGTTACTGTTGGTTAGCGTAGCGCTTCCGGTTCTCCGGTTACTATGTAGCTTAGCGTAGCGTTTCCGGTTCTCCGGTTACTTGTGGCTTAGCGCTTCCGGTTCTCCGGTTACTTGTAGCTTAGCGTAGCGCTTCCGGTTCTCCGGTTACTATGTAGCTGAGCGTAGCGCTTCCAGTTCTCCGGTTACATGTAGCTTAGCGTAGCCTCGTTCGTAGAGGATTCTATGATTCCTACAATCAATCCAATCATATGCTTCCAACATAACTTAACATAATTATATATATATTTTTGATCAAGATGAAGGTGATGTAATAGATTCGCATGTAGACGGCACGTTTTGTGGCACTTTGGGATTTTGGTGAAAATCTTGCTTGTAGGCGGTGGATTGGCTGGTAAAGTTAACGGGTGGTAAACAGACAGCATGCGCCTCGAACTCAAATTACTATTAATGATTTTTTGCCTTCCCCGTCACCAACTTCAATGCATTCTCCTTCCAACCTGCAGCTCCACCATGTGCATCGACAAACTCTTGTACGTCGACTTCTTCATAATCCAATTTTCTTCTCCTTCCAATCAACGCTGCATTTCTCGTACTCGGTATCCGTAGCCATTCCTTCTCTACTTCCCATCCACAACCTTCAGCCAGTCCCGCAACCCATGCTACGAGAGAAGCATAGGCCGATGGTGTGCCTTCGGATCCTTTGGGTGGTGGTGCCCTATATCTTGCACCGCTAAGAGCATGACTACAGCATGGAATCATCATAAATGGTGACTGGGAGATGTTCGCAAGGATGGGTGTCCATGGGGTAAGCTCATCGGCGTGATTTGAAATGATAAATGTTCCTTTAGGAAATGTTCCGTCATGAATGTTAGGCCCCGAGGTTTGATTTTCATTAAACTCCGAATATAGAATCGAGGGTATCAAGACAAGTTCTTCTAACTTCTCTCGTGTTTTGGAACCAAACACACTCCATGATTTCCGTTCTCTAGCATCAAATCCCCACCCTTTATAACCTTCCTCGGATAAAATGTGAACGAGAAGTCCATTCCCACAACCAATATCAACATAACCTGGAAATTCGGTATCTTTATAAGTATCGGCCCAAAGTTCAATAAGGAATGCTGCAATATTCAGATCCTCGAAGACATGTTTTTCAGGGTCTGTGACTTCAGCCCAATTGTCAATCAAAGTCTTTGCATACTTGGCCTTAAGACGAGCATAGGTATTTTGAACAGTAGCTTGAGGTATGATGGTATCATGATGAACCTTCTTAACATATCCCGCGGCAGTGCCTTGTCCATGCTTGTATAGAGCAGCTAGTAAATGTTCAGCCGTTCTTTCAAGTTTCTGGGTACGAGGTTCCGAGTCGAAGAATGAATAGTGTATTGCGATTCTTCCATCTAGTGTATCGGGATTGAACGTATGCTGAAAGGCAATTCCGTAAACTTTAGGATGATAAAACGGTGTTTCATCAGGAGAGGATATATGAGGGAGATATATGACCAAAGATTCAACCTCTCCAGTATCTGTAGTATGGTGATAGAAAAGACATGTTTGATCCAGTGGCTTATCTTTTAAAATATTCCTAGGAATCATGGTTCTTACCATAACTTTTTGCAGAGCGTAGTTGCGAAAATTAATGATTCTCGCAGGAACAGTGGTATCATTCTGGAAATTCTCATCAAATGTCTGTTCTAAGGATATATCGGCTCGAAATAGGTGATTAGAGTTAATGTTTGGATTTCGTATCAAATTCAACATGACCTGTGAGAAGATCTCGGGTGGAAAGGAGCATTTATGCTGGAGTAAAGGTGTCCAACTGTGACCATTATTTTCGTTGATATCCTCGAGTATCGATGGAAACCCAGGAGAGTACGACTCTGGACTGAATACAACCTTTTCAGGAGCCATGGTTGATTACGGGCGATGAAGTTGTGGGTAGTTGTACATGTGTATGAGCAAAGGTTACATTGGAAACAGTGTTTGAAGTAAATCACGTGATATCAATTCCAAAGCTTCAGATGATTACTACCAGTACAGTCCTTCCAATAGTAGATAAAATGGTTGAATGAGAAAGTTTAACTTGTAATGAAGTTCTACATTTCTCCCCTTGACAACGTTTTAATTTTAGATGAGGTTAATTGATAGGTTCCAAGCTGGAGGTTACATTCGACAAGATGAGGCTGACAAGGCTGACATGTCAAGGCTCAAAATTTTTCAATTCCAAGTTTTCCAAGTTTCATTAGGGCCAACCTTAATGGAATTTAGCGAGGTCTTAGCACGCACCACGACCAAAAAATTAAATCCAGCCTATTGACTTTAGTCACTTTAGTCGCGTTTGGACCGCCTCCAATTGCCTATATCTCCAGCCCGCCCGCCCACAGGAAATATCCAAACCAAGTCAAACGACAATTACGCCAATCGACAACTTAACAACTTACGTTTACGACCGTCGACAACATGCGTACTTACGAAGATTCCTTCTCCGGAGCCAAGATCTACCCTGGAAAGGTGCGTCTACTTTCCTTTAATGATGATAGTATTGCGATGGATGATGGGAATTGAGGAAAAAGGAATGAAGGAAATTGATGGGGCCACGACTTGTGCAGATTTGGAATTTATTTTGACGGCGCACATATGAATCGATAATTGAGAACTCGATACTAATTACTTCTGGGAATTATATAGGGCAAGCTCTACGTTCGTGGAGACTCCAAGATCTTCCGTTTCCAAAATGGTAAATCCGAGTCCTTGTTCTTGCAACGCAAGAACCCTCGCCGTATCGCCTGGACTGTTCTCTTCCGAAGACAACACAAGAAGGGTATCTCTGAGGTATGATACAATCTTATGTCGCGACTCAATCCACATCGAGATGGAATAATGACATCATCGTATGGATATTCGGAAGGACAAAATACTGATGAGGCTTTCACCATATAGGAAGTCGCCAAGAAGCGTTCCCGCAAGACCGTCAAGTCCCAAAGAGCTATCGTCGGTGCTTCCCTCGATGTGATCAAGGAGCGAAGAAACCAGAGACCCGAGGCTAGGTCCGCCGCCCGCGATTCCGCCATCAAGGCAGCCAAGGAGAAGCGTGCCGCCGAACAAGCCGCCAAGAAGGCCACCAAGGCAAAGACCGCCGTCTCTACTCAATCGAAAGTCAGCAAGCAAGGTTCGAAGGGCAAGGCACCAAAGCCAATGAACACCAGCCGTTAAGTGTTTTGTTCATGGTTGTGGGCGTGCAATGGAAGGGCTTGGGTTGTCTTTGTTAGCGGAATAAATCAATACACTTCGAGAGTGCTCGGAGGTTATCATGTGGATTCGCAAATGGGCATTCTACTTGATCATGATTAATAGCTTATAAATGACAAGACTGTTACAAATAATGATGGCTAGGAAGGTTATGCGACTCAGTGCAATGCGATGCGATGTGTGTGATGCATATATATATATATATGTATGTATGTATGATGTATGTATATATATATATATAATGTATGTATATATATATATATATATATATGTATGTATATATGTATGTATGTATGTAGGTATGTATGTATGTATGTATGTATGTATATATGTATGTATATATGTATGTATATATATATGTATATATATATATGTATTATAAAGTTAATATTAATATTGAGATGATTAATATCTAAAACTTCTTATCCACCTAACTATTAGACATGGATATGACATAGATAGATAGTCTCTCAGCTTGAGTGTCTGTCGTGATACGAGTATCCATTGTCGTTCGAGAGAATAATATATGTAATGAATAAAATCTCCTTCCCTTCAGCAAGTGTTATTATATAGGTATCAGTGAGGCGAGCATTTCAAATTACCTCAACGACACTTAGGGTTCGTAAAGCAAGACAAGACAAGAGTCTCTAGAGTCTCCAGAGTATCCAAAGAAACTGAGGTATGTACTAGATAGGTAGATATTTCATGATGGCTATCCGTTTGTTGTGTTGCAGGCGAGACGATGTTATGTGCTTGGTAGATTTTGGATGATATGGGGCCCAGCCATAGGTTGTATTAAATGGAGGATATTGGATATTGGATATCGGTGATGGGTGGAATGATAGCTTCTAAGTACTCGGTGTGGATTTGGACGGCTATTCTTACTTAGGGTCAAATGGAAGATCGAGATGTTATGAGAGAGAAAGTTGCGGGATGGGAAGGGAAGCGAGTGTCTTTGGATGCAATTTTAATGCATCGATTGGGTTTATGTATTAATCAGACTGCTTGGGTTGCTGTATTGTTAGAGGGCTCTGGTATATGCTGACACTGGCACTAGTACTGCGAAGAATATGCCTTTTGAGAATAACGGCCGGTTCCATCTTAAATGCATCGTGCTACTCAGGATACCATTTTTTGAGTATTACCATGCTCAGGCAATATCTGATATATTTCCTCTTGGTTCAGATTATGACCATAACGAACTGGGCGATTCATTCAACATTGATACCCCCTCCAGATCCACAAACCTCACCCACACTCAACCAATCATGTGATGAACCACCGCCTCATCCTACGCCATCCCTTCTACTAACCCAGCAACCCCGCCCTTAAAAGCATCAACCAGCTCCGTACCCTCATTACCAATCTCAAAGAGCCCCCACCTCTGCTCTCTATCACCAAATCTCCTGCCCAAATCCCTATCTTCGCCCAAAACAGGACATTCATCCCTCAAAACTTCAAAAACGAGACAATAATTGACTTGGTCAATCTGGAAACCATCATCTTGGCCATAGAGAACTTCGGCATCTTCTCTTGATTTCGGTATCTTCGAGATCATGATATGGAGGTCTAGAAATTCGTCGAATATTCGTCCCAGTGAGGGTTTCTGAGCTGTGGAGGTAAATATAGATTGGATAGCTGGAGGTGGAGGTGGACGAGAACTGGGGTTTGTGTAGTTGATTTTGGTTGAGATGGTAGAGTTGTGGAGGATGGTGAGGATATTTTGGGTATGGGTTAGCGTGTGTAGGGTTCGTGATAATATGGTGAGAAGATTGTGAGCTGAGACTTTTTCCGAGTGTGTAAATAGATGGGATATTAAATAATGCATGTTGTCTATGATTAATATTTCCGGACTCGTTTCTTCCCGACTTTTGTTCGGCGGGGCGGTTTCGACGGGAGGCGGTGTTAGAATGTCAATATCTTCTTCCTCTTCGCTATCACCGATCTCATCTGGTATTTTGTGCAATGGCGCTGCTTGCTTCTCAATAGATTTATCCTTTCGCGGTGGAATGTTGTTAGAGATTTCTTGATCACCTTCATCGTTATTGGGCTGGCCGCCTGCTCGTCCTATCTCACCCAGGACCTCCCACAATCCTTCTATGTCAAAGACTCTACTGATTGCAATCAGTTCCAGCATTGCATTCACCTCACTTTGTATCTCAAGTTCGGTGGTCTCATGTGGATTGGGACCATTCTCGAAATTCCCATGTGTATTGTTCCTACTTCTTATCTCATGTCTCATTTTAAGTATTCTTGATCTCAAGACTTTGACTAGGAGAGGAAGGCTAAAGGAACCAGTAGTATCAATCACCACGACCTTTGGCTTCATTGAATTTCTTGATATATTTTGGGGGTTCTGGATACCATTCACTAAATCGGCAGGCTCGAGGAGAACAGAGGCTATAAGATTGAGAGATATCTAGCAGGAACACCCATTAGTATCTCGTCCAATGCACAAGTACTACACAATATCGCAGAAACTTACCAATCTACTACCTAACGATTCATCCCCATCAGCAGTACTCAACCCCACCACAATTCCCCTTTCAAAGCCTCCATTCAATTTATCTTTACAGCCACAAAGAACATAATCATCGATCTCCGGGCATCCCACCTTGAGTCTCGCCAGCCCACCATTTTTCCCACCGAACCGTGCCCGTTGCCGCTCTTCCAATTCAAGCAATCGATCTGCCGTTATTGGTTGAGCCGGTTCTGGAGAATACGATGCCTCTGCCTGAGCAGTGTTATCTCTTTCAATCATTTTGAGAATCTGCGGAAGGTTGATGATCGCGTAATTATACGCCGGGACTTTTTGATATTTACGAACATCTCAAAGTATATCACTCAAGATGATCGAAAAGTAAGGTCTTCTGAGTGGTAGATCATCATACTTGAGCGAATTGGTTCCATAATGATACCGCAATCGAATCACTTCATTCGGAGTGGTACTTGCGGAGCGTGTGACAATGGAAGTACAGTCCAACTTCGCCGTACGAGTATTTTCGTGTTCCAGAATTACACGTTCCCACGTGATCACTAGGACTCAATTTTCCAATCTTCACTCCAATGTCTCCTAATAATCATGAGTTGGCCACCCACGATCAATAAAACTTCATCCACTCGATATTATTTTTCAATTAGACCTCTGTGTGAGTTCCAACATCCAGCGGCGGGAATAAAGAAAAGGAGCAAGCTACACTACCTTAGCTCTACGACCAAACATACCAAAAATAGCCACCCATGCAGTCCTTCCCATCACAAAGTTCCACCAATTCCTCTCTTCCGATTGCAAACCAAGCCTAGTCAGGAAAAACAAAAAGCTGGGCAAAAAATCAGACTTGCAACAAAACCTTTTCCTTCAATTTAGTTGGTCTCTACCATTCGTGTTTCCAATATCACGGGTAAAGCTTGGGTAAAGCTTACGACGACAATTCTGTATATAAGTGGCACGTAGTGGCACGCACTCTAAGGAGGATACGGATGTATAATTCCGATTGGGGGGCTTGCTTGCTTGCTTGCTTGGTACGGCTTGAGGAATTCGGTCCCGAGAGTCTTGGGGATTGAGATGTTGGTTTTCTTCAGAGTTGAAGAATACTGTACCGGGATTGTCTAAATATATGTATATTCATGAGTGGTATACAGAATACAAAGCAATACAATAGACTTGTATTGTTGGATGAAGAGACTATTTTCATATGTTGGTAGTTTTCACGCAGGAGAGCTTGAGAGCTGTTATCCCAAATCCTGGAACATCACAATGTTCACAGCATCACAATCTCCGATGTGTGCAACAGAGTCTTTCTAGTCCTGACTAGGGTATATGCTCACTGCCACATGTCCCTGAATTGTATTATTCCTCCTACCTTTTTTGGTCTTCGTCGCAGCGTCTTATCATTCCTTATCTTGTCATTGCATCACACTCCAAGGGATGACCGTGGCAAGGAATGTTTTTGCTGAATGGCTGAATTCAATCTTTTAATATGATCCCCAGTTAGCCCCGCCATCCATTTATGGGCATGCACTACTGATTCTTTGCATCTAAGTTCTAACCCTCACGCTAATCTTTACATTTACTTATGTTTATAAGACTACTACTACGTTATCATATCAGATTGATTATTTTTTACCCTTTCGGAGTCTCGGACTGAACTTGAGCATACAAAGAGAGGAAGAACGAAAGGAAAAGAGAAGAAAGAAGAGCGTTGATTTGTGTATCCGTTCAGAGATTGCACGTTCAGAGATTGCACAATACTCGAGACTGTTGAGCAGGTGATGATTCTTGTTTTGACATTGACAGTACTGTATTAGATGACATGGAGGTTCGAACTTTGATATTCAATATCCGTGGAGGTTTGTGGGATTGAAATGCCCGACGGGAAGTTGGGTTTGAGGAGAATTTATTTTATCTAAATTCTGTTCTGCGAAACGATTTTTCCATTTTGTTAGTCCCTATAATGATCTCAAAATTTGACTCTTGCGTTGAAGAGAAAATCATAATCACGTTCACAAGAAGGTGAACAGAAATTCTGTGCGCTTGTTCATTATATTATATTTGTTATACGGATTATATTCGTGTCGATCGTGTCTAGACTCTAGTTCCATATTCTTTGTTTTCAAATTCTCCTCCGAATCGATTTTCCCTCAACTTGCACATGGGGAAATGATGGCTTATTGGTCACCAATTCAAGAGATAACTCCTGCACTCTGCCAGTGTCGTTTTGGGAGAGGATCATCGTTGTATGACTTAGGGGATACACCTGCGGCACCAATCAAACTCTGCTCTCCGTTGTTCCTGGAGCGCGCCTCGTGGCTCTGAGTCTCATTCTTCTAAATCACATGGATGTAGCTACCTCTCAACAGATGCAGCTTATATCCGAAAACCTGTAAATTCTCAACGAGCCTCTCATCTAATTGATGGAAAAAAAATTCACCGGCCATCATCGAGGTTCCACCCCTTCCTCCAGGTCTTGATCAACCCCCAAGACTCCAAGGCTCTTTGCGCATGTTCAAGAACTTTCTCTCCCTCTTCCGCCGTCGATCTATCAAACAATTTCATACTCACCCAACCTCTAAACCCAAATCCCTCAACAATGGCCCTAGTAACCTCTTCAACCGGAAGATAAGCCCCCCTTTCCACTTTCCCCACAAACAACCTCGCATTTCTACTCCAACTCATCCTCGCCAGTTGTTCCTTATCCCAAAAACACATGTCCCTTAACCAGCGGCTCTTTCAATTTTCCCGCATCCACAACCTGAATATAAAAAACCATCTCCACATCAATAACACGTACCAATTTCTCCAAACATCCCTTTAAATCTCGCTCCGCATTTCCCGTTTTCCCTTCCCCATCAACAGATAATGGATCCCTATATACACTCCCAACAATATCAAACGAATCCAACACCCCCCCGAAATCCGCTCGATCGACTCGCGCCACAATCTCCAACCCGGATTCCCACGTGTCGGAATATATACTCCAGCATAAATTTCCATATGCGAATTTCACAACCGGTTATTCTCTAGCCCCCATATCCATATCCACCACTTCCTATAACTCCCTCACGACAATTTCGATTTCCATCTCATCTGTAATCATCTCCTTCCTTATCCACCCTCAAATTCGCAGGAATCGGATCAGAAGTTATTATCAAAACCTAGTTTAATATCTCATTCCCAGTCATTGTAGACTGCGAATTTAAAACTTGCTACTTGTATTCATCGGATGTCGAGAAGATAGGGAGAGGAGACGTATGTATATGATCTCGTCGTCGACAATGCCACTTACTAATAAGGTATTGTTTAATACCGTTAGAAGTGGATATTGAATATCTGTCAAAAAATCTCAAGTTGGATGTTTTGAGAGTCTGAAAGTGTGTCGGTGAATACCTAGGTTGGAAAGAAAGCTTTGTTAATGATTAGTCATCTTCACCCTTACTTTGACTTCACCTCTTAATTTTGTACTAAGAGAGCTCCCATGCTCAACATCCTCTATACCACATGGAAATCATTCTCTGCGGTTTTCTTTTGCCTGTGTTTCAAAAAACATGGATGAATCTTAGGACGACAGCATGCTGCGTCTTCCACCGCCCTCCCATAACACGATATCCCTATCTTCATACGTCGGGAACAAACTTCCAGCACACTGGCAACAACTTCTCTCGGATTCTTTATAATACAAGTAACAAGGTCCCTATACGAGTTGTCAATTCGTTATATTATCCCAACAAGCCTGCTAAATTTGGGTTAAGGCATGACAGACAGACATATCGAGGACCAAAATATCCTCCAACATCCAAGCGAGGGAATCTCTCTCATCCCAACTTACTTTCGTCCCAACTCATCATTGACTTCCACATTCAGCAATGTTCCCACAAAAAGTCATTTCTCTCCAAACCCAAAAAAGTAAATAAGCTAACTCCATCTTCAAAAGAGAGATTCAAAATAGCAAAACCATAGCGGCCTTGTTCAGGCCTATGAGTCCCAATCAACTTCGTACTATAGAATGACTGTACCAAACTGTCCCGATTACGCTGGCGCAAGCAGAGGTGTGTACCACTGCGCCACGAGATATGTTTGGTGATGGAAGTGTCAAAGTTTCAAATTATATATGGGAGATTGATATTCACTTTGGTCTCTCATTATCTATCCACGTACTAACTGCATTCTACTTACAATATCTTCTTACGGGACTGACTCTATCACAATCATTTGATTCGTTAGGGTATTGGTAATTGAATGTCTGGCTTTATATGATATGCCCAAGTGGTTTTAAAGTTTATTGGGTGACTCGGAATATTCATTTCGCCAGAAGGTTCGTGTTGATATAAAACGCATTCATCACGCCCTTCTGTGTGCTCACCATATCAGCCAGATTTCTCTCTGAAAGACTTCTTACGCTCTTCACCAACAGCTCGAGCACCAGCTATGGTTTCAACATTGAATGCCTTCATTACAGTTTTATTGACACGCCAAGGGACTTTTCCACTATCGACAATTCGAGTACTGTTAAATACTCGAGATGATTGCAATGGTAGGCGCATCTCACTAACGCGCGACCCACTTATGGCCGAGTGGCAAGTAAAAACTTATGGATGCGTGGCCGAAAATGCGTTTTGTTCTCCCATAATTTGAAGTTCTGTTGATTTAATGCAAGATATGTGTGCATTTTCAGCTTTCATCAATGCAATGTCGCGTTTCGATATGTTTGTACTATGTGAAAGGAAAATGGAAGAATCTAGCAAGCCACAGTTGTTGAGTTGCTCTTCGATTGACTGGCTACCTGCGACAAGATACATTAGTGTGTATACTGTAATAGGATATTTGTTATCGAATTGCTCGAGAACGCCTTGCCAGAATTTGGCATAGTTATTGCATTGGTGCCTGCAGATTTAGCTCTCTCAAACAGCGAGTGGCTGTTTCTTGCGGAAGCCATATCCCGTCAACGTCAAAGGTGAGCCAAAGAGCGACTCAAATATCTCCTTGAGATCCCTCAATAACAATTTTCTCCAATGCCTCCAGCACCCACGGCTCAAGGAGGTTCTGCTTAAGACGAAATGGCTCCCATGTTTCAGGCGTTAGTTTGGGCAGTAACAGTGTACAGATTTCAACCCGGGGAAACAGTTTTTGAAAGTGCTGCATGAGATATCATACAACGTATTGGCTTCTTCTTTGGTGTGCACTCGTCCCACGAAGAAGAGAAAGAAATAGCCTATCATTCTCTAAGACTTAACCCAATGGCGAATGGTCAGCCATTGTTGAAGTTCCCGCATTAATTCATTCCAGCGCAGCAGCAAGCTGGCCCTAAAAATGTTATCGAAAGAGTTAAGTAATGGTAGGAAATTTCCTACACAAAAAAGATACGTTGCCATAACAAAATTCATATTTTATCCACAGATTTGGTAACGCCTGATGGAAAATACCCAACCAAAGTTTCATTAGCATGGCTTCCCCTCAGTAAAGTTTGCCAGAGAAAATGATGCGTATCAAACAATCTTGGAGAAACAATTTTATTTGTACAATCGATTACAGTGGTAGTGGCCGAGACTAGTCTGTTTGGTTCTATTTTGGTGATTTTATTTCCTTGGACGAGGATACTAAATATTAATCAAATCGAATGGAAATCACTTCTCCAAAAAACCTCGGTTCTGCCTGATTGGCAAAGCTTGAACTCTAGTAGGATAAATGGAACAGGCAAAACGGTCTTTAGCCTGTTCTAACTATAGGTTTTATGTATCTCCAACCCGGAATGGAAACCGCCCGGATAATCGATCAAATCCCATCCACCAGTTAACCACTCAGGTCCACTCTGGCTGTATCGTAGTCATGGTATGTAGTGGTTGAGAGAACCGAGCAAGCTGACACCCCAGACTCACTGGTCCCCTGTTAGGTAAAGATCGGCACATTGCCATGTCATTCAACTGGATCCGTAACTGAACGATAAATTTGAAAATATATTTTAACGTGTCTATGTGCCAAACTTATAACCTCACGAAAATCTTGGAAACTACTGCAAAATCATTGCCAGAATGAATACCGACGGCAAAGTTACTAAACCCAACTGTCTTGCGAGGATAAAAAATAAATTTAATAAATTCAGGTCAAGTAATAAGAAACGTCCTGCGTCTTTGCATGAAAATGACAACACTCCCAACGGTTCGACTGTTACCACTAGCAAAAAAAAAGATCAGGTTGATCAAAACTGCTCGACTGCAAGTGAAATACGACCCGAAACCCAAGCTAAGCTTGACCTATGGCAGGAAGCACTAGACAAAGCCCAGCAGTCCGCCGACTGGAAGGCCCACAAACAGGAATACGATGAAGCGGTTCTGGATTGTCAGGCTAATAATCAAAATATTTTGAACAATAACAGCACTGACAACGAGGAAACCACGAACTTTGCTGACGCCATATCCAACCATTTGAGCTTACTTCGGGAAAAAGCCCTAGAAAAGCAGTGGGAATACAAGAGAAGTTCAGAAGGCGAAAGCTTTTATTTCAGAGACGTCATAACTCGCATTGTGAAATGGGTGAAAGTTTTCAAGGACCCTGGAAACCAGCTTGCTGGTCTAGATCCCACAAAAGCCGCATCGTTAGTCTGGGGATTTGTGCAATTCTTTGTCGAAGTAAGTATGATTGCCAATTGCCTATCAATTCGTTACTGACCTATAGCAGAGAGCTGTAGTATATAATGAAACCAGAGACATGGCGATTGATCAAGAGCCCATTGCGAATTTGATAACCCGGTACGCCCTGATTGAAAAATTATATATCGGCAATATATCTGGGAACTTGGATGAAGCAGACGAGACAGTCAGAGACAAGATAGTGGCTTTGTACACGGCGATTATTCTCTATCAAATGGCTATTTACAAATTCTGGAAACAAGGCAAAATCACACATGGCATACAAAGTCTAGTGCCCCACAAGCTGAAAGACTTGTCAAGTTCAATCCAGGAAAAGTCAGAAAAGGTCGAGAAGGCATTGCGAGCAGGTGACAGGTCCTTACAACTCCAAATATTAGAGACTGTCAATGTTAAAGTTCAAGAACCAATCGCCCAGATTGGAGGCCAGTTGCAGCAGGTTCTGGATGTGGTTGAGAACATTGAGAATGATCGTTACTCGAATGTCTTAAAATGGGTTTCGCCAATATTATATATGGATCATCACCGGGAATACAAGCCTTTGGATGGGACTGGGAGTTGGATTCTTGATCACTCAGATTGGAAAGAATGGAGACAGTCACAGAAATCGGGACTTTTCTGGCTCCGTGGCAAAATGGGCGCAGGAAAATCAAATTTGGTGTAGTTACTTCATACTTTCATATTTTATATGTGCACAAATTTCTGACGAATAGTTTAGGTCTATTGTAATATCTCATTTACTTGAGATAAGCCCGAATGGCGAGGAACGCGTAGCATTCTTTTATACAAACAGTACCAGCCGGGAGGGAGAGACCAAATCCGCAGAGACCACCTTGAGGTCACTACTCAAGCAGCTCGCAATTCAGGATAATAGGGCCCTGTTGCAGCCGGTTGTTACAAAATATGACGAGCTTCGGGATGTTTCTAGTCTCGGTAAGGAGGATTGCATCGGTCTGCTTACTGATATAATTAGCAAATATCGACAGACGAGTATCATCATCGATGGACTTGATGAACTGGCGGATGATGATGTCCGAAGAGACGTATTAAATTCGTTGAAACGAATAATGGATGGACTACAGGGTGCCGTGGTCAAGATATTCATATCGAGCCGAGACCATGTCAATATTGGCGATCTATTGGATAAAATTTGGACTTCTCGGAAGGAGATTATGATTGGAAGGAATAACTACGAAGACATTACGAAATTCATCAAAACTCGCGTGCAGGAACTAGAGAATATGCTTTCTACCCCAATTCCAGAAGATATCAAGCGTGATATGGAGTCAACATTGAAGGAAAGATCGAACGGAATGTAAGAACCTCTAGTACACCTCTCCTTGGTCCAAATCTCATTAACAAATCAGGTTCCTTTGGGTGCATTTGTCCTTGAAATATCTATCGAACATGAAGGCTAAAAACCCCGACACGTTTCTCGGAGATTTAAAATCGGTCCCTTCAAGTCTCGAAGAAACTTACAAAAAGGTATACAAGTCTCTGCTTCAGGAACAAAGCCTTGAAAAAGTTACTGTTATTCGGCTAGTTCTATGCTTTCTTATGTACGGATGCTACGATGAAATCTTTAAAGCCTCGGCCTTTCTGTCGGCAATCAATTACAAGAGGAGAGCAAAGCTGTCGGCAAAAGAGGTTCTGGATTTATGTTCTACCTTTGTTGAGTTGGATCCCGAGACCCAAAACTTTAGAATCATCCACTTCTCGGTGAAAGAATTTCTCCAAACTCTAACAGAGTACGACCTCGAGAATGCAAATTCTGTAATTGCCACCCATTGTGTCTCTTACCTGAATGACGAAAGGCATTATCGTTACTACACTGGTCGCTTTTCCCGTGGTCCGTGGAAGGAAACATATGTCTTTAGATCTTACGGGACCGAGTCTTGGATAATTCATTGCGCCCGGGCGGGGAGTTTGAGACATAAGTCACCGCTTGTAGAGAAATTGTCCGAGTTCTGGCCTCATGAGGGGCGTAAAGAAGCATCCCCTTTCGAAAGATGGGTTCAAGGAATGGATAAGTTGTATGTCAAGCATGAGTATTCAAAATCAATTATTAGTGGAGGTTACGGCTCGTTAGTTCTTGATTCGAAGCCAACGGCTTTCTTCCTAGCCTGCCAATATGACCTCCGAGAGGTAGTCGAAAACTATTTGTCCAAAGGTTGGGATATCAATCATATAGTTTCTTCTCAAGGACCAGGGCTATCATATGCATGCATTGGTAAACATAAGGAGCTTGCATCTTATCTAATTTCTCGTGGGGCGAAAGCTATGTTTGATCACCTCAACTCATCACCAATTTTCGCGGTCATTAAATACCAACAACGAGAAACCCTCGAATTGTGCTTACGGCATGATAGTATGATAGCTGTGCAAGATGTCTTGGAAATAGCCCTAGAACGAGGAAGATCCTGGCAAGAAGGCATTTTTTTACCGGCCAACGATCGAATAGTTGAGACGCTGCTCAACTATTCATCGGATTTCGCGTATTCTTACGAGGTACAACGACTGATGTTCGAAGCGGGCCCTAAGATCTTTACATTGCTTCTCGAACGAAATCCTTCATTACCTGTAACGATCGAGACCCTCGAATATCTCGTCATCTCTAGCATATCGATGTCCGATACTCAATTTTATCTCAGGTCATTACTTCGCTTAAATTTCGAGTTGGTGACTACTCAGTCATTCCCAATTTTTCTAAAATATTATGAGGGGAATGAACATCTCCAATTGATCAAATACGTTTTAGAAGAGTTAAATCCATCAGATTCTTCAATTTTGATATCCGAATCTACTCTGCGAGTCGCAATGGAGAATTCTACCAACCAAATTCCTTTCACCAAATTCCTGTTACAAACGAACCCCGCTTTGAAGATATCTGACGAAACAATATTATGGACCATTGGAAATTTTGATGCATCCACAAGCCACGTGGTCATCGAAACTCTTCTCCAACATGATCCCATCATTCGAAAATTTCATCTGTCAGATATTGAGGAGGCATTCGATAATATTGACAGATTCCGCCAGTTTGTGGCGAGCGATTCGATGGAAATTCTTTTAAGATACTCTCCCGAAGTGGCTATTGATCAGGAACTGTTTACCCAAGCCGTAAGATGTGGGCCGAGAGTTAGGGCTCTCCGAACTCTACTTTCGCGTAGCCCCAAGATCAAATTAACCCCAGAGTTGATCGATAAAATATATTCAGAAGGAACTGCTCAGATAATGGGTGAAATCATTTGTTCGAGCCCCCCCGAGCAAATTACAGAAGAAATATTAAAGGTGGCTTTGAGCAGCCGTTTTCTAATTGATGCTAAGTCATCGACAATAGTCGAATTACTATCTAGAGCCTCAAACTCGTTGGAGTTATCAGAGGAGACTGTCTACCATGCCTGCAAATGTAATAGGCATCCCTGGATTATGGAAAAAGTGCTTGAGCGTTGGCCTAATGCACCACTCACAGAGAACGCTATAGAAGCTGCATTGAAAGATGTTCAACTATTTCATATCCTTATGGAAAAAAGGCCTTCAATAGAAATCCCACCTGGAGTTATCACATCTTTATGTCGGTGGCATAATTCAGATATATCTAGTAACCTTTTAAAGGTCTTGGAATTACAGCCAAACACTATAGTTACAGAAGGAATGCTCCTCGCAATTACCAAATTCAGAACTCTCGACAAAAGTGAGGAGGGTCTTCAGCTGTTCGATACCCTTCTACGGCGTATGCCTCATGAATATTTGCCGGATGAACTCATTTTCCAGGTAATTAAAAATGGCCATCGGGCTACTCAGATCATGTTCGAAGCTCGGCCAAATTTGGAGGTCAGCACGATGATACTTCTCAGAGTCTGTGATAAAATTTTGGATAGAGAGGTGAGCCAAAAGGCGTGGGTTGAAGTGGTGAGGCGATCGCACAATATCGTACTGGATGAAGATATAATGATGTTAATCATCACCAGATCCTCACCAGCATCACTCATAACAGTTTTGTCGGGCAGACCAGAGGCGGTAGTGACAGAAAGTATGATTAAAAGCCTTCTTGAGACAATAACTCACAGATCGTCCCCTTCATGGTTTCGCGGCACCAAGAATGAAGAGGCGTTTGATATGTTGCTGGATCGATCGGGTTTGCAGGGGTATCCACGTCAGTTATTGGTGTCTGAATTTCAGGAGTGGCGAAATAAAATGAGAGAAGATTATTATACCAGTGATAGCAGTTAAGACTCAGATACGAGTAGCGAGTTAGCTTGGTAACACGTTCCAGCCACTAGGCCCAGCACGTCATCCTCTTCATACAAATATAGGCTAGATCCTCTTTGTTTCTTGCTTTTTTCTTCTCTCCTTAGGTTTGTTTAGGTTCCAGGTCAAGAATTGAATTCTTTTATAACAGTCTTTTATAGCGTTCCCATAATCGGCAAATTTAGTTGTTTTTTCAAAGATCCTTTCTCTCCAAATCATGATCCATTTAATCCCCAACTATTCTGCAATCTAGCCCAACACAACTACCTTCTCATCTCACTATCTAATCATGAATCTTTCACTTTCCTTCGTGCCTTCCTCCCTCTCGGCCTCAAATTTCGCTTCCGCCCCTTTTATTTTCCATCCATCCATCCATCCATCCCGACTTCCCAAACCTCAACTTCCCACCCCTCAATTCTCGGCTCCCCCATCCCCTATCCCCTATCTTCCAACCCCTCATTCCAACCCCTTCAAACACCCCAACCTACTGACACTGACTCCACCACTGACTATTAGCCACACATTGGTACGGCGCCTCACAAACCGTGGACCCCGTATATCCAATCCCACCACACTGACCCCATTGCTTTACCTGCACCGTTGGAGTAGGCGTTGGAGTAGGTGTTGGCGTAGGTGTTGGCGTAGGTGTTGGGGTTGGAGTTGGAGATTTACCTATTAAGAACCCTATTAGTTTCTTTTTCACTTTATCATTCAGCCCATTCCTGTTTATAATCCATTCATTTAACACCCTCTCCATCCCACCATCCATTCATTCCACGCCCCTCACCTCTCAAACTCCCGCAAATTCCTCCCCTTCTCTCTCAACCCAAAACCCCCAAACCCCCCCCCCAAAAAAAACACCTACAAAACTCACTTCCCACCCCACAATACCCCCACTCACTACAACACAAGCCATCGGGACACGTTCCGCCCACACCGCCCGCACAAGAGCCCGCCTGACAATACTCCGGGCCCGTGCCACAGTATTGATACTGGCTGCAGCAGAGACCCGGGGCGCAGGGAGTGAGGGCGCAGGAACCTTGGTCGCGAGGTTGGAGGATCAGGGGGATCGCTTTTGTGGTGTCTAGGAGGACGAGGATGGTGATGGTGATGGTGATGGTGATGGTGATGATAGCGGGGAACATTTTGGATGGGTTGAGTGAGGAGAAGTTGTTGATGGATGATGGGTTTGGGGTTGATTTGTGTTTGTGTTAGTCAAATGTGGAGATGAATTGATTTGATCTGAAGTGAGGCGATGATCTGAATTTTACAAAAGTAGCAATCTAATCTTCGACTTATACTTTAAACTACCTTTTTGAAAATATGATATGATATGATATAGAAAAGATTCTTCATACCTCTCCCCAAACGCACCCCGCCACAAGACGTACCATACCATACACCACCACCAGAACGTAGATCACATCACCATAACCATCTACACACCCAAATCTTCCCCCTCGCAAGCCCTAACCCATCCCGCAAAATTCCCAAGCCAAGCAGCATTTATCATTCCACCCCTCACCAAACCTCCACACATCTCAGCAGATCTCACCCCCAACCAAAAAGCCCATACATAAAAATCACCACCACATTACCTCATGAAAAACAAATGACAGATTAAGTAGAGCCACACCTTGCTTTTTTGCCTGATTTGCGTGCTCTGAATGCTCTGCTTACGAGAACAGATGTGTTGTCAGGTGTTATGACGAGATGTGGCTTGCATGGTTGGGTTCTCAGATTATAGGTGCATAACATGCATGCATGATATGATCTAATATTCAGCTGGCGGTTGCACGACTAGGATTCCCCGCATTGAGACACATGGCACTGGCAGATGCGATAGAGATTCGGTAACGAGCTGGGCAGACGGTTTTGGGGGGGTTAAGTGGCATGCTTGGTCAACGTAAGGAAAGAGGCAAGAGATTAGAAGAGGAAAAATCAAATCGAGTAGATGGAACGATTTCCCAAATCGGATATTAATCAAATAATAGGTAGAGAAATATGTCAAGGACCACGATGACGACGACGACGACGCTTACATCATCCATAAACACCAAAACACCAAAAAATCAAAAACTCAAAAGCCCAAGAGATGCACCTGCAAACACATGACATGACCGACCTTCCTGCATCTGGATATTTTGTCCAAGTACATATGCCATATGCCAAGTATCATTTTCGTTACTTAGGCTAGGCCATCATGAACACGGATGAAAATGCGAAGGATCAAGAGATGCTTTTCTGATGAGCGATCTGCAGTGCTGTATGGGGATATGCCAAGTATTATATAGAGATCCATGGATTGCTTAGATGATCCATCCATACAGTACCTAGGTATGTAAAAGACTAAAGGTAAACCAAAGCCTCACTCAGAAATGCACTTGCAAATAAATAAATAAATAAATGGCATCCAGCTTTCATAGGTATGAGGTAAAATTATTCTACCGGAGCAGATACCTATGCATGGAGATGAACAAAGAAATAGGAGTAACTATCATATCCTCCCTATTGAATATCCATTATGTCTTGGACTGCTAGAGTAATAGTAAGCTTATTTATAAGTTAGTTTTTGGTTTCTATCGGAGCTGAATATAAATGTGAAGGGTGGGTTTGCATCTAGTCGAGGAGCTTCTTTTCCGTAAGTTCTCCCCGAGTAGACGGAGATATTCTCGGGTCGACTTTGTTTTCGTTATGGTGAACTGTCGGAAGCTTTCAGTGCGAAGTAGGCGGGTTATTGAGCGTGGCAAATAAGGAAAAATTCTCGCTTTTCGGGGAGTGAAATGAGGCTTTCCTGACATCCATTTCGTTTTTGTCGATCAGGTCTTTCTGAGATTGTCGGATTTTGTTTCGATTGACTGACAGGCGGTTATTGAGTCCCCCCCCTTTTCTTTTTCGCGAGGGCGAGGGTTGTGATTGCTATTCCCGCACTACTATCGGCAAATTGTCCCCAACCGAATCTCTCTGTCTCTTCCGACTTCAATGCTTTAGCCTTTGCAGCCCATTTCCTCCTAATTTGACCATATCAACCTCCGATATCTGGGACCCGTGAAATATCTTCTGTTCAGACCCTCTGAAACCATTGAAGCACCCTACTTTGTAATGGTACTTTTGCAAATATGCCCTCTCCCGACTTCCTTCCCTTCTCTCCTTTCGTTTCGAGATATATGTATGCATGGTGTTCTGTCTGCCTATCTTTTTTTGAGTCTGCGGAAGGTGTGATGATCATTGAAGAAGCCCAACCTCATTCCAAGGCTCTCCCAGACCCTCAATCTATCACCTCCATCTTGTCCTACAATATCTCATCTCATATCCAATCATATAACCCTCCAAACCCACCACCCCTCACCACCACCCCCTCTTCCTCTCCCTCCCCTTCTCCCCCTCAGCAACCTCCGCCCCCGTCCCCACAACCCTGAAATTATCCTCCATCGAAACCCTCGGCACCCGATTCTCCTCCATCGTCAACCTAACCCCCTCACCCCTCTTCCTCTCCATCCCCCTCGTACTCTCCTCCACCGTCGCCCCATTCCTCCTCATCCCCGCCTCTTCAATCTTTTTCTCCAACCCCATCTTCTTCGCTACCAATATCCCTCTCTGTTCTTCGAGATGTGAGATTCTTTCCGAGAGTGTTGCTTCGCGGACCTTGCGGATTTGCTGCGGGAGAGGGAGGCCGTGTTAGCATCATTGTTTTCACGATTTAAACAAATCAAAATGTAAAATGTGAAGCAGCGAAAGATTATAAATAAAAACCAAATACCTGTTCATGTTCCCCCTGCGTTTTCAACCCAGCACCATATATTGTGCCCACGACTGTAATCGATGCAATTGCACCCGTCCATACTATTCTTTTTATTTTGAGCGATGACTGTGGTGTTGCCATTTTTCTGCGGCGGGTATCAGGAATTTCTTAAGTCGTCGGACGATGTGATGTTTGGTAATTGAGGTTGTGCTGGTGGATGAATTGAAGCTGGAAATGTCTGAGTTTTCGGAGGAAGCTTTCGATGCCCGACCAGCCGATACCAAAAAAAATATATATAATCGAAGTCGAGTATGTACATTCATCACATTAATTCCAAACTCCCTTCCAAATCTCATCCACCGATTTTTCTCTCTCCGTCTGCTTTTCCCTTTCGTTCTCCTTCGTGGTTCCCTCTCCAATACCCGTAGGTTTAATATTTTCTTTTCCCTCGTGCTTTTTCTTTGCTTTCGCTTTCGTATTAACTCCGGACCCATCAATATGTTCCCCCTCTCTCTCCCTTCTCTCTCTCTTCTCCTTCTCCCTCTCCCTTTCTCTCCATCTAATAAATTCCATTTCAAATTCCATTTCCGTTTCCGTTTCCCTTTCCCTTCCAATTTCCATCCCCTCACCAATCAAAACCACTCCTTTGATTTGCAATTTGCGATTTGTGGTGGCGGAATCCGCGGAGCGCAAACCGACGTCATTGGTCGGTGTACGTGCAAGTGAGGGGCAGAAATACCGATAGGGACGAGTACCAGTTGGTAAGTAATAAGCTGCTTGCATACATATTTGGGTTCTGGATTTTCTATCTTATCTTTGTTGATTTGGAAGAGTACTTAAGTAAGTGAATGATACTTTTACTTATGAGTATTTGAAGAGAATATACGAATTGACGTGATATACTTGACTTTTTACTCATCTTTATGGCATTTGAATAAAGAGTGAGGCATAGATAGATAGGTAGGTCACCTAGGTTATATTGGTTATATCTGCATTGTCGCCAATTTTAATCTCATTTCTACCTGCAATGATGGAGGGATGATTTTGGTGGTTAGACAGGAGGGGCATTGGGATTCTTGATAGCTAGCAGGTACTGATTCATATATAGAATTCACTTCAATTCAATTCTCCCGTGGATATCTCATCGAAATCTCCCATAGATACACATCCAGACAAAATCCATCTCTACCATCAAACATCTCTTCTCCTCTCCTCAAACTCAACCCCAACTTCCCCCCAAACCAAAACCAAAAACCAAAACCACACAATGACCTCCCCCCGAGTCTTCATAATCCGCCACGGCGAAACCGAATGGTCCCTCAATGGCCGCCACACAGGAACCACCGAGCTCCCTCTAACCGCCAATGGCGAGAAGAGAATCCGCGCCACGGGCAGAGCACTAATCGGCGACGATCGATTAATCGTTCCCAGAAATTTGGCTCACATGTAAGCCCGAGATTTCGCTCCTCCGTTCCCACCATGAAATGAGTGTTTTTTTAAACCAAAAAATACCTCAACCAAACCAAACCAAACTAACCAAACCACAAGCTACGTATCCCCCCGCAAGCGAGCCCAAAGAACCCTCGAGCTCCTCAACGTAGGCTGTGCATCGAAACTTCCCTGGGAGGAATCCGCTTCCCAGCAGCAGTCCCCCACCAGCAGCCCGCCCATCCGCACCAGCGCAACCGTGGAAATCACCCCCGACATTCAGGAATGGGACTACGGCGCCTACGAAGGAATAACCAGTCCCGAAATCCAAGCCCAACGACAATCCCTCGGGCTTCCCCCCTGGGATATATTCCGAGACGGGTGTCCGGCGGGCGAATCGCCCGCCCAAGTAACCGCGCGACTCGACCGGCTTATTCACATGATCCGCACGCGGTATCACGCTCCTGTGATGGGGAAGACGAAGAAGAATGAGAAAGAAGTTGGACCTGGACCTGGACCCGGATCTGGACCTGGAGATGTCTTGATAGTGGCGCACGGACATATCTTGCGCGCCTTGGCGATGCGGTGGGTAGGCAAGGAGTTGCCGGATGGGCCGACGCTGCTTTTGGAGGCGGGGGGTGTAGGCACGCTGAGTTATGAACATGGGGAGTTGGGGGAGCCGGCGATATTGTTGGGGGGCGCGTTTATGGTGGGTGAGGCGAGGGGGGAGAGGGAGGGGGAGAGGGAGGGGGAGGGGGAGGGGAAATAAACGAGGAGGGGGAGAGGGAGGGGAAATAAATGAGGAGGAGGAGGAGGGGAAATAAACGAGGAGGGGTGAGTAGTTGAGATGAGTAAATAGATATAGATACCTACCGAGATATTAAGTAGACCGTCTGGGTTGGGATATTGTGAAGTACCTCGTAATCACTTACTTCATTTTCATTTCCATTTTCCCCCAAATATTCAAATTCAACCGACAAATAGATTTCCCATTCCCATTCCCAAACAAAACATAACATAACAGATACAAATACACCTATAGACAGATAGACAGATAGACAGATAGACAGATAGATATATAAATATATAATTCCAATCCCCAATCCCCACAACCTACATTTACATTCACATATAGACAGATAGATAGATATATATATACATATATAATTCCAATCCCCAATCCCCACAACCTACATTCACATTTACATTCACATTCACATACACATTTACATGTACATTCACATGTACATTCACATAAACAAGAAATAAGAAATAAATCTATCATGAAGGATTGATTGATTATATTCGATATTGCCATTCATTCATACATTTATTCATCCATTCTATTCCATAATAAGATAAGATAGGTAGGATAAAATAAGATAAAAGAAAATAAAACAGACCCCCACCCCAATCGACTTGGGTACCTAGGTAGGTAGATAATACGCATTTCGTTTTCATTTCGTTTTCATTTCGTTTTCATTTGTTTGATCTATCGTATTCCTATTTCTATTCCTATGCCTATTCCCTCCATAGATATATCCATATGAGAATGAATTTTCAATGGTAATGGGATAAAACCCGTGCTTGTTGGCTTCATGATACCAATACCATCGTAATACCCATCCCACCTATCTCACCCACACCCATCCGTATAAACCAAGTAAAACCACACCGACCATATCATATCATACCATACCAAACCCAACCCAACCATATCATACCAACCCAACCCAACCCAACCCAACCCAACCCAACCCAACCCAACCCCATCCGATACCCCCAGTCATTCCCTCCCTTATATGTAAATGGCCATAGGGAGATAGAGGTAGATAGAGGTAGGTGGGTTTGAAAACACCAGTGACTCGTTCGTTCGTTCCTATAAGTTTACGTGTAGGATTGCCTATGAGTTTACATGTAGGATTGCCTATAAGCTCACCCACAATCTCACCCACAAGCTCGCCTCCAGCTCGCACGCTCTCCCTCAATAATACAAATCCCTAATAACCTCCACAATAACGCCATGATCCTCCCACTGTTTCAACCCACTAACGACGACACAAGCGACGACGCCCTCGACGCCGGTAACCCTAATCGGGACGCCCCCGCCATGAATCGCATACTCGCCCGCCTCATTCCCCAAGCCATATTTGCGAGCGAAAGCCGACTCATCGCCTTCGAATTTGCACCACATGTACCAAGTGCTCACGCCCCATCGCAGCACCGTTTTGCGCTTGCGCGACACCCAGCTGTCGTTGTCCGGCATCGTGCCGGAGTGCGTGCAGCAGTGGAAGAGCACTTGGTTGGCGTTGGAGAGGGAGATGCTTATTACGACGGGCGTGGGGTGCGGCAGGAGTCGCTCGCGGAGCGCGGATCCTAGAACCCAGGCGTCGGTTGTGGTGAAGTGTTCGAAGATTAGGGAGGAGTCTATTCGGGCTATGGATTCCAGCTGGGGGGGTGTTAGTTACTTGGTTTGGTTTGTTGATGGGAATGGGAGGGAGGGAAGTTGGGGGATTGAGGGGTAGGATCATGTGCTTATCGGAGATATCGTATCTTGTATATCTTCCCGACCAAATGAAACAAGCGATGAGATTGCTTGAAGCACAAATTAATGACGCTCCGCTGGCCCTCCGGGGGCCACTACCGTGGAGGCAGAATATCCTCATCCTCATCCCCATCCCCATCCATCCATCACTTTCCATCACTTTCAAGACAAAACAAACAAAACAAAAAGAGAAAAAGAAATACATACATCTTTCGGCGGATGCGCAATTCCTCTCGGAAACCCTTCCGGTGTCCCCTTCTCACTCACTCCAACCGAGCTCGACATCCTAATACCCAGCGCTGAGCTCGCAAAGACCTGATCTTCCGTATCGTCAATATCAGGAAACCCCAAATTCCTCTCTTCAAATCGCCTTTCCAAATTTCTTCGTTTCTCACTCGTACTATTCGTACTATTCGCACGATTCGGATGTGTGGGATCACGATTATAACTCGGAATGCGACTATGACTCGCTCTCTCCCTGACGCCGATTTTATGAAACTTGGGGGTTCGCGGTGAGGGGGACGTTGCTCCGGTAAGCGTCGGCGTAGGCGATAGATTTTCGCGAATCGTCTCGGGGATCGCGAGGGGTGGGGTTGGTGCTCGTGGTGGTACTTGCGCTTGTGCTTGTGCTTGTCCTGGGGCGGGGTTTGAAGGATCGGCGGCCTCGGAATGCGTAGTGCTGCGTGTTTCGTCTAAATATTCGAGTATCACACTCAATTGATCCTCGCGCGCCCATTGAAACTCGGCGGGTGGTCGTTTGGGATTGTTGTTATTGAGCGGGAGGGAAAAATTGGGCGATTGAGATGATTTTTTTAATTTGAGATGTCGGGGTGCTGAGCTGGTTGGATTTTCTGAGGTTGAGTACTGATGGTTGCTGCTTTTGTCGGGGTGATCGCCCTTTTTAGGTTTGTTGGATATAACGATGCGGGTGGTGGTGGTGGTGGTGCTGGTATTGGATTCTCGAGGCCGGGGGTGTAATGGTCGGGCATTGAGAGCAGCTATTTTATGATAACGGTGAAGGGAGGAGGTAATGGAATTTGCGTCGGATGCATTGTTGTTGGGGTGGGAGTGGGAGCGAGAGTGAGAGCGAGAATGGGTGTTTGAGGTACGATGTCCTAGACCGCAGAACGAATTGCTGGTTGGTGAGGAGGGAGACATTGATATTGAGATGAGAGTGACAGGGCAACATTAAATATTATTTCATATATGTATATTTTCTTGAAGAGGATGCGAAAAGTTTAATGGGTAGGTCGGTGAGTATGTTATATAGAGAGAGAGAGAGAGAGAGGTAGGTAAGTTATTGTGGCTATAAAATCTCTAGAGACACTTGCTAAGGTTATATTGTACTGTACAATGCAAAGGAAATTCATTCCTTTTATTTAATAAGAAAATATATAAACCTTTACCTCATTTGATAGAAGACGGGTCCGGATATTTCGTATAGTCCCAGTAGATTGATTGTCGGGGACTCAATATGGTCCATGTTCAGATGAAGTTCATGCAAAGAATTTTAGAAAGAGATGAGAGTTAGGGATCGAGGGTTTGAGAAAGTCTGAGGTAGAAGAACACCATACAAATGGATACTTGAGAATCAAAGTATGTATACCTACCTGCCTATTGAATGATGTGAGGCTCACGAGATATGAAAAGATCGATGTTGTGGCAGTAGTAATAGAAGTAGTAGTTTGCCAACGAGTACAGTAACTATCATATATGATATGATGTTTGTTTCTTATATTGGTGGATCTTAACATCTTAACATCTGAAGATCTACTTATTGACAGGCCGCCTTGCATATTCTAAAGGATATGAATAGAAGTTAATGGTGGAAGGTGCTGTCGATCTAAACAAGTATATCCTTGCTGAATAGATTTTCTATTCGAGATTTTGGAAACTCTGGAGTCTGCCAGTGCCATACTCTGCCTTGCTCGAAAGTTAAAAAAATGGAGTCTGTCGGTGAATGAATTGTCGATCTCGTAGACTCCCGACATCAATGGGGGCAACATCAATGGGGGCAAGCCCCCAAACCCCCATAGCTCGCTGCGCTCGAAATGTTAAAGATTGGATAGGAGTGAAGATATATTTCATTTCCAAATAGTCTGCCTCCACGGCAGTGGCCCCCGGAGGGCCAGCGGAGCGTCATTCAATTGATTGTAATCAATATAATAGACAACCCCCTTGTGATGATAATTGTGCTCATTTAAATGAATGACTTTATAGAATCATGGATATCGAGGTTCAAAGTTTATACGGTATTGTGTATCGTGTATCGTATATCGTATATCATCGGGTATATCGTGTTGATGTTTTTACCATTTTTACCAAATATTCGTCGTCTAGTTTCACCAAGCCTTTAAAGAAAAGATCTGGATTGGATCTTTTTTATCCTTGTTCCATCATCCAGCCATCGCAATCTTTTTTTATGCACTCAAGACGACCCCGCCTAAAAAGTATCAAACCCCTCAAGAAGTACAAAATGTGAGAATCTTTCCTCTCGTCCCAACGACTATTTTTAATTTTATTTAGTTTCATTTTATTTTGATTCAACTCTCTTCAACATTATATGACTACCTAGGTATGCAATAATTATATCACGCGCAAGTTGTATAGTAAGTTATTTCGACTTTCTACCATAATAAACCCATACAACTTTTTAGGGTTATGTACTTACACCTCCAAAGAAATCTAGGCGCAAAGATGGACCCCGCAATCAAATCCGAGTTGGAAAGATACGGCGACGACATTCCATTTCGTGCAATCACAAACCATACACAGTCAACATGGGCACGAACATTTCATTCATCCCCCGAATTATTCATCCAACCACAATCTATCGAAGAAGTCGAAAAGGTTGTCAATCTTGCGCGAAGATGTAGACGAAGAATTACAACTGTGGGATGTGGACATTCTCCATCAAATATCACCTGCACATCGAGCTGGCTCATTAATCTGGATAATTTCAACAAGATTCTATCTGTGGATAGGGATACAGGTGTGGTGGTTATGCAAAGTGGTATACGATTGTATTCCGTGGGTGAACAACTTGATGCGGTGGGTTTGGCAATGCCAAATTTGGGTAGTATCAATCATCAATCGATTGCGGGTGCCATCTCAACTGGTACTCATGGAAGTACATTACGACATGGGATTTTGTCAAGTTCTATTTTATCATTAAAGATTACTCTTTCAAATGGTAGAACGGAAACTTGCTCGGCAGATGAAAATGAGGAGCTCTTCCGCGCATCTCTCATTTCCCTTGGAGCAATCGGTATTATTACAGAAATCACTTTCCAAGCTGTACCAGCTTTTACTCTCTCGTGGGAACAAACTGTGGATACAGATCTTCGCATGATGAATAATTGGGATAAGACACTTTGGACACAAACTGAATTTGTTCGAGTTTGGTGGTTTCCTTACACGAGAAGAGCCGTTGTATGGACCGCCGAAAAGACCGATTTGGCTCCAGTTCCTCCCCCAAAGTCTTATTACGATGCTTGGTTAGGATATCACATCTATCATAATCTTCTCGCTCTTGGACACTATGTCCCACGTATCATTCCATGGGTAGAATGGTTCGTCTTCGGCATGCAATACGGATTTGCAAATGGATCCAAGAGCTCAGCCATTCAACCATCTCGTCAAGCACTCCTCATGAATTGTCTCTACTCTCAATTTGTCAACGAATGGGCAATTCCAATTTCCAAGGGTCCAGAAGCCTTAAAGAGACTCAGCTCATGGCTCAATCACCTCACCCCCGATGATCCAGATTACATTGCACATGGCATTCCTTTCTCAGCAGAAGGTCTATATGTCCATGCCCCAGTCGAAGTCCGCGTCACCGAAACAAGCAATAGTCTTACCCCACGCCCTCATCTCGATCCTACATGCACCGACGAAGCAACGCTCTACTTAAACGCCACCCTCTATCGCCCTTACGACATGGATCCACCATGTCACGCACGATACTACCAAGGGTTTGAATATTTAATGCGAGAACTTGGCGGGAAACCGCACTGGGCCAAAAACTTCGAAACGACGGGATCGGATATCGAAGAAATGTATGGCCACAATTTGGACGAATGGAGAAGCATTCGAAATGATGCGGATCCCGAGGGCATGTTTGTGGGAGAATGGCATCGAAGATTTATCATGGGCGACGGACCCCGATTGGCGCTCGAGGAGGTCGAAATCGGAAGGAAGAAGCTTAGGAAGGGAGGTGTATTGGTGGAGGGGGTCGTGGGTAGCTTTACTGATGGCAGTGAGAGTGGAGAGAGCTTTGATATGCTGAGGGCTAGTGAGTTGAAGTAGAGGGAGGCTAGGCTAGGCTGGCTAGGCTGGCTGTGATATACATGTTATGTCATGTCATGTTATGTTATGACTCTTGAGAAGGAAGGAATAGGGCGGGACTTTATTTTTTTTCCGGTTCGCAGAATCATATCGCATCTTTCATGATGGATGGATGGATGGATGGAAGGAATGCCAGATCAGTTAGTACAGCTCAAACTACTTACCTAGATAGATATATGAATATTGGATATGGAATTGCTTACTTGCTTACTTGCTTACTTGATTGTTTTACATTGCTCAGCTTGATTTCATAGCATCAAAACTCGTCTCAATGGCTCATTTACCTACCTACCTACCTAGGTACCGTTGTATTAATAAATGGCATGCATGCAAGCACATTAGGTAGCTTAGCTTAGCTTAGATTAGGTTGGGTTGGGGTTATTCATATACTACCTAGGTAGTCAATATTTATTTGGAGATAGATACTAGGTATTGAAGAATAAATGGAATTTTATGGGGGATTGGATGGATGGATTTTGGGGTGAGGTGGGATGGGATGGGATGTATAGGATGAGATTGCTATTGCTGTTGTTGTTGGTGGTGTTGTATTATTTATTATGATCGTAATTGTTGTTGTTGTTATCGTTGTTGGTTTTTTTGTTGCGGGTAAATAATATATAATATTAATAATAATGGTTTTTTTTATAGTATGGATCGCTGTCTTGTTTTGTTTTGTTTTGTTTTGTTTTGTTGAATTATACTGTCAAGTGACATTCTTATTCTTACTCTCATTGTCAAAGACGAAAGTACCTAAGATCAGATTGATGGATTCCATGCCATGCCATACCATTAAATGGGATTTGTTCGTGCTCATCTCATCTCATTTGTATATTGGTTATCTTTGGCTTTAGCTATACCTTTGCGGACTTGTGAAGCTGAGATAATATGATATCGGGAATCATCTTGGTTTTTATATCTAGATATTCTAATTGCATCTGGTTGTTGTGAGGTTTGCTGATTTTGAGCTATGCCCAGGTGGGATTTTACTTGAGGGGGCCGAGGGATGGAGAAGTGGAGGTGGGAAAAGTGGAGTGAATGACATTCTGCGAATATATGGGAATAGGCTCAAGGAAGCTTTTATATGCAGACAGACCTCGATATGGGAAGTTTGGTTATAGCTGTAGGAAGACTCGGTGAGCTCCCTTGCTTGTTTGTGCTGGGGAATTGGATAGCTCTGTTCTTTTTTTCTTCTGGACATTTGTTTACACTTGGGTCCAATGTATATTTTGGACTCGGAACCTCGGATTTCTCTTCTGTTGATTTAGCCTATGACTAGCCAATTCATTCCAATAATGCTAGAGGGCCAGGCTCTCTTTTTATGCCAAAAGAAGTGGATGGCTTCAAGTGCTTGCTTTTCGTAAGATCCTAGACGATCAAGTCGACGAGGCTTAAAATACTGGTAACGGGAGCGTGCATGAGAGCGCGTTTGCAGAATATGACTGAAGATTACGGATAGGCCATACTTTTGATAGATGGGTAACTCAGATATCAAGAAAAGGTTCAAGTTATTGAGGATCACCCAATATTCATTAGATAGGTACTAAAAAGTGGTTCTGTAATGAAATTCCCTCTGATATTGAATTTTCTCAAACTTCAGCCCAACTCATTATGGCAAACCTTTACATACCCCCCTTTAATTCGAAGAACACTCCGCTGGCGCGGGGTAGATATGTTGAGATGGACATGACCCCTCTAAATATTCACTTGTATATTTGAATCTACTATCTACTTCTTCAGCTGCTTCTCTAATTCAATCAATACACCCCGCAGAATGCGGATATCTCGGATGATATCTATCTTTATTTAAGTTATTTAAATCAACACTGAACACAAAATCTCTGTCCATTACACATCCCCAATCGCATCTTTATTTGCCTTTACAAACTCGCGTATTATTACTTGTGGGTTTCCTAATATTGAAGAAACTATCACCCGCATCACCCAGACACTACTTGCGTTGTTTGATAGATTCCAAAGCCATCATGACTACAGCACCAGATCCCAAGTTTCCCAACCTTCCGGGCCTGATCTTTGGCTGTCCTCCATCCATGCATCGAAGAAGCTCGATTAAAATGCTTCTAGGTCGCTACAACGTCAAATTGAGGAATAATGATAAGAAAGAAGACTTTCTCCATAGGCTTGTCGAACTGGAAAATTCGGTTGGCGAAAGAGAAAAAGAGGCAGTCGTGAAATGGTTCGCTGGCGAGAATACCTACAAAGCTCTTGCAGCCTTTTTAGGTGATGCAATGAAGGTACGAATTCCCTTTCTCAAATTTATATCCTTAATGTGCCTGTTTACTTGGATGTTTTGTCTCCTGTAATTCATGTAATCCGAAAAGGCGTTCATGATAAGCACTTATTAACTATTGGGGGTTCTAGCCACCGATCACTCCGAAAAACATCGATGAACCAGCGGCCAAGAAGGCAAAACTCCAAGAAACAGAAGATGAATGTTTATTTGCCGCGGTTGATGAGTGTAGGATTTGTATGGAAACCCTAGCACCCGAAAAGTTTCCACAAACTCGCATCACCAGTACATGTGCACATCATCCAACAGTTTGCCGTCAATGCCTCACCAAACATATCAATGTTCAAATTCAGACCAAGGCATCCGATCAAATCTCTTGTCCTGAGTGTCCGGAGAAGGTTTCCAATGAGGAGATAAAGAATTATGCCTCCCCCGAGGTCTTGGAGAGGTAAATATCCCTTTTTCATTTCCATCTTCACCACACCACACCATACTAAACCAAACTAACCCACCCATCCATCCACCAGAAACGGAAGAAGAGCCCTCATGATGTCTCTCCAACATCTCCCCAACTTTACCTTTTGCCTCAACGCCGCCTGCGAATCGGGCCAAAGACACACCGACGGATCCGAACAGCCAATCATGACGTGTACTACATGTGGATTCCAAACATGCTTCGTTCACAAACTCCCATGGCATGAAGATCTCACCTGCGCCGAATTCGATCTTTTGAACCGCGAGCGCGTGCAGCAGGAAGCGGCTTCCGAAGCCTGGATGCTGGAACATACGACTCGCTGTCCGAATCCCGAGTGTGGGATCAGAATCCAGAAGAAAACGGGCTGTGATCATTTGAGTTGTAAGTGTTTGTTACATTCCTATTCCTATTCTTATTCTTATTCTTATTTGCATTCAATCTTAACTATCCATCGATCGTTCTGAAGAAAACAAAAAACAAAAAACTGACCGATGTATTCATATTCTCCGATCTCATAGGTGGTTATTGCCTCTTCGAATTCTGCTACGTCTGTCGAGTCGATTTCCGCATCGTCAGGAAAAAAGGTAATGATTTCCACAAGCCGGATTGTGAGTGGCATACGGAGAATAAAAATGGCATGCCCGGACATGGTGCGAGAAGGGCGAATGCGAATACGCGGGTTAGGGAACCTAAACCTAAGTCTAAACCTAAGTCTAAACCTAAATCTAAATCTAAATCTAAATCTAAGAAGTTGAAGGATTCGAAAAGGGCAGAGGAAGCACAGCTGGGGGAGAAATTGAATGGGTCAGTGGAAGCACCGCTGGAGAAGAAACCGAATGGTGAAAAGGACCTCGAACTTGTGGATTCACAGGACGGGAATGGTGACTCGGAGCATGGTTTGGTGACGGTTTCTCAGGATCCGCGTGGTGTGGATGATGTGATGACGCATTCACAGAATCCAACCGTCACAGAGAGACTCGTGGATTCGATGGAGTTGAATGTTCCCAAAACCCCAGGCCCAGTACTTCAACCCAATATCCCAAAAACCCCGGAGCCAGTTCATCAACTAGAGGAACCAGAGGATCTGCAGCCAATACAGAACCCAAAAGAACGAATCGACGCCGACTTCGACTTCGACGCCGCGGAACCACGGGATTGGGATTGGGATGGGCATTTGGATATATTGAAATCTAACCAGCTCAATCCACGTAAGAGGCCTTGGGAGGAATAATGATCTTTCTTCTTAAATGATCTTTCTTCTTCTTTGTTGTATTCTTTATTTTATCCTCATGGCGATGGCGATGGCGATTGATGATATTCGGATTTTGGCAATTGGCTGCGGTGCACTGCGCTGTGCGTAGGTTTTTATAGGGGTTATATGCATGGATTATATGCAATACATGCATTTACACTATTGATATTTTTACGGTGGTTTTTTTGTGTGGGATGGGGATTGATGGGTTGATTGGGATGGGATGGGGATGGAGGGAACGATGAAGAGGAATAAATGGTAAGGAATTTTAATAAATACCTTTACTTAAACTAGCAGTATCGGTGCCTATGTATATGTATGTGTATGTGTTGATGATAGATTACTTACACCAGCGTTCCTCTAGAATATCAATTATGGATCTTCTAGTAAGGATAGAATGAAAATAAAATGCACGATGTGAAGTAAAGGAATAAGAAATGAATGAAGTATCGTAAGAATAAGAATAAGTAAGGGTAAAAGTTATTGTGAAGATATTTTTAGTAATTATAACCTTATTTACACTTATAGGTATCAAAACCTCATTCTAACCTAGCAATAGAAGTATGTATTCAAAAGTTTAAAATATCTTACCCCTAAATTTCGAAACCTGAAAAGGCATTTATATAATACATACCTATTTATATCTCATATCTTATAATTATAAAGTCTAGATAGTCTAGATATACCTTTAATCTTTCATCTTTCTTTCTATACCTACCTATTTATCTTAAAGTAAGCTACCTATCTATCTAATAGGTAAGTAAAGTGCCTTGGGTAATATACCCAATTTAATAACGTGTTTCCAAAACCCTATTTTTTAATACATTTCAAAAAATACCTCAAAATATATTAATACCCCCTCAGATTCTACATTAATTATTAATATCTTTACAACCAAACCTTCAATTAATATAATATATATATCAAATTAAAGTTAGAATTTAGTTTTATTATTTGATTATATATAAAATATTTATTATAACTCCCCACTTACCCCCGGACAATATACAAACAATTAAATATATATTAAAATATTGTAATAAGTTTATTATTCCTAATTATTATAAAATGATTATTATAATCTATAAAACTTTTATAAAAATAATTAAAAATTATTTAAATCGAATTTAAAAAAAAAAGTTTGTTAAAAAACTTTCTAAGGGTTTTATTAAAATCATTATTTTTAAAATAAATAAAATTATAAAAAAGATTTATAATAAATTATTATAATTATATTAAAATAAAATTATTGCTTTTTTTAAAGAAATATTTAATATAAATATATACAAAATAATTATATATAATATATTTAAAAAGATTAATTTTAATCGAAAACAATTAACAATAAAAACAACTTAAAAAAATATAAAGTTTTAAAAAAATTGAATAAATAAAATGTAATATTTTAAATAAAATTAGATTATATATATTAATAAATTTGATAATAATAAACATATTAGGGATTACAAATACAAATATAATCGAAAAAGAATTAAGGTAAAGGTAAACCAATAATTAACAAATTATATAAGAATATTTATTTTACTAATATATATTATTAATAAATATATTATATTAAAATTTTTTTTAGGTATTTATAATAAAAACCTTTTTATTAATTTTATTATTGAAAATATTTTATCTTTATATAATTTATATTTTAATTTATAATTTATTATTATAATAAATAATATATTTATTTATTATATTTATATAAATAATATTAAAAAAATGGTAATAAAAAAAAAAATTTTAATTTAATATCTCCCATTATACTTTTTCGATTTATATTTTATTAAATTAAATTTCGGTAATTTGAAAAGTTTTATTTATTAATATTATTGTATAAAATATTTCAAATTCGATTATTATTAATTCTTTTTTAAATAAATTATTAAAAAAAGTTGTACAAAATTAAAGATAATAAAAAAAATAAAAATATATTTTTTAAATTATGAGATTTATTTATAATTTTTTATTTTTATATAATATCTAATATATATTTAAAATATTTTATTTATACAGTTATTAATTATTATTATTTTAAAATTATTAAATTATATTAAAATATAAATATTTATTTTTTTATTAAACCTATTATTTTATATTTAATTTTAAAAAAATATTATTTGTTTTTTTTTTTTTTTTTTTTATAAAATATTTTAAAAGATTTTATTCCCTTTCGAATATCCAATAAAATATTATTAAAAACTTTTGGAAAAAAAATATTATTTATATTTTTTAATTATTTTAATATAAAAAATTTCTTTTTAACTTTTTTTATAATATTTTCAATAATTTTTTGTTAATTAAAATCTATAATTCTTATATTTAACTAATTATTATATATTTATAATATTTGGAAATAATTTTATACACAAATTAATAAAAAAAAAAAGCTTAAAAAATTTAAAAGGTTTAAAAAACTTAAAAAATTTAAAAGATTTGAAAAAGTTGAAAAAGAAAAAAAAGAAAAGAAAAGGTAATTGCAAAATTATTGTTTTATAAAAAAAATGGAAATAGTTAAGATTATTGAAGATAATATATTTATAATAAAGAATATACTTATTATAAAACAAATTAATATATATTAATTATGGGTGTAAAAATTAAAACAAAAACAAAAATCGAAGTGGGAAATAAACTTTTTATTTTTTTTAATTTTTTTATTATTATATATCTTTATTGTTTATAAGCTTTTCCCAATAATTTATTTTATTATTTATTTAAATAAAAATAAATTTATTAATATATTTGGTTTTTTATAATAAATATATTTTGTTTATTCAAATTATTTGTTTATTAATATTATATAATATTATTTTTTATTAAAAATCTAATAATAATAATTAATATTAAAATATTTATATTTATTATATTTTTATTTTTTTAATAACTTTGTTTATAAATTTTTTAATTTAAAATTTTTGTATTTTTAGATATTTAATTTTTTTAATATATATTTTGTTATAGTATTATGCCCATTATATTTTTTATTTTTTTTCTTTATATTTTTTTTATCTTTTTCTTTAATTTTCTTTTTTATCTCAAAATCCGAATTAAATTTTGTTTAACAAATATATTTCTTGATTTTATCAAAAAGCTTTTCAATAAAAAAAGTAATTATACGTTTTTCAGAGTATAAAAAATAAACTTTTACTTTAATAATATTATAATATTTTTTATTATTATACTTTTATAAATATAAATTGTAAAAAATTATATTTTAATATTTTTAATTTTTAATAATAAACTTTATTATATTGTTTTTTAATGATTTTATATAAATAATTTATTTTTTTATAATTAATTTATTTTCCATTTGTATATATTTAAAATCAGTTTATTTATTAATTTTTTATTATAGATTTCTTACAAGATTATTATAGTTCTTTTATATAGCATTATTAATATTAAAGATTATATATAATATTCTATAAGCTTTTTTATTAATATATTAATTAAACAAAAATCTAATAAATATATCATATATAATATCCTTTATCATAAAATTAAATATAAACTTAATTGAAGAAGAAAATCAATATCAAGGGATAAAAGTATACAGAGTAAAAATATATAAGATATTAAGGAAAAAAAAGATTTTAATTGGGCTTAATAATAATATTGCTAAATAAAAAAAAAAAAGGAAAAAAAAAAAATAGCTTTATTATCCTTATTCATACCTTTCTTAAATTATATTTTTTTTAAAAATAAAAAAGATTTTATTGAATTATTTGTTTGCCGCTTTTTAAAAAGGTTTTTGTAATTTTTGTAAACATTAAAAGGTTTTTTAAATAAAAAAAAAAAATATTTCTTTTTTTAGTACAACGTTTTAATCCCCTAATTTTAATTATTAATTTTTATTAAAAATTAAATCAATTAAAATAATAATAATAAAGATATTAAAAAAAGTTTAATTATTTTATGATTGAGATTTCTGTTTGAGGCAAAAATTATACAAATATTAAAAAATGGGGTTTTGGAAATACGTTATTAAATTAGGTGTATATCGATTTGCTTATTGTACAATTGGTGTTCTCGTCTCGTCTCGTCTGATCTGATCTATCTGATCTCGCTTGGACATCCATGATCAACGTCGCACTAGTGAGAATCACCGTGCGTTAACGTGTTTCTGCTTGTTTCTTGTTGGTTGGGTGCTAATTAATTGACTTTCATGTTTGGATTTTACGGTTTCTGTGGTTTCTAGGTGCGGTTTCTACTATCGTGATGAATCTCGACCTCGAAACTTGGGGTTTTTGCATTGTTTGATGGTGGATTGATTGATTGGGTTATGGATGGAGGATGGTGGATGGAGGATGGAGGAGAGGAGGAAAGGTAATGTGAAATGTGAAATTTGGTTATGGTGAAGAGAAACATATGGATGAACTGGATTGAATCTTTGGTTGGGGATTAAAGTTAATCTTCAAGATAAAATTCATGAAGGGTTCGTTCATGATGTTTTCATATTATTATTAATTTTTGTTCTTCGGGTCGTGATGTGATGTGATGTGGAAGATTTGGCTCGTTCGTTCGTTGTAATATTAGTATATTACTTCTAGTGAAGCTTTTCTTTCGGGATTTAAATTCTGCGGAAAGCTTTCTTTTCTCGATCATGGATTTATTAATCGCCATGTCATGACATTCTATCTTGAGTCTGGATTGTTTGACATCTTCAAACACTTCACGCACAGACTAGTGGCCGTCAAAATGCAAAGTTCTCACATCACCCACACCACACCATTTGTTTGCATTTTTATAACCGATAGACAATCCCATTGGTGTGAAACGCGCCATCTAATTCGAAAAGATTGCATGTAAGAAAATTTAACCGTGTACCTCATGCATGTCGGAAGAATTACTAGTTGGTGTGGACGTTAGACATGGCCTTACCACCACTGTATCCTTTGGTCTCCCCCGCGATTCTGTTTTTGTTGATTTGGTTATGCCAATTTGATATTGGGTATACACATTAATAGAAAATTCACATTTCAGACTGCAGGACAGCAAAAATAATTAATGGGTGGATTAGATGAATTGGAATAGTGCTGGACGCATCTGCATTTGAATTTTACTATATTCTCAAGGTTGGATTCCATTCCTGTCTTATAGACTCGCATTTTGGAGAGTAATCACTAATTGTGAATTCAGACGACTCGACATCGACATGCAACTTAATCAATTCTCTCTTTTAGTCTTCATGACAGGATCAGGACTATGTGAGGCTTCTCTTCTCCGTCGAAACTCGGAACCCTCATCAACATGCATCACCTCAACAACCCTCCAAACCCTCACATCATCTTCATCATCTCCACCCAACCAACCAGAAGTTACCCCTCCACCAGGAATGAAAGTTGCCCAAATCGCCGGCATTTTCTCCTTCTTCCCCAAGCCAAAAAAAAGTAATGGCGGCTCAGAACGTAGCGTAAAAGTCAATTCAGCCTCAAGAGCAGTCTCCGTGTCATCAGACCTCACCTCCAGCGCTTCCTCTACATTAAGTAGCACAACTTCGGAGAGCACAATTTCGGAGAGCACAATTTCGGAGAGCACAAGTTCGGAGAGCACAAGTATAAAACCTAGTTCCAGTTCAAAAGTCCCCACAGTATCTGCTTCCCTCGTTCCCGCGGCTGCAATAGCTATGAACACTGCACAATCACAATCACAAGCACAAGCACAAGAAGAAGCAGCTACGGAATCTGCAGGGGCTATTTCTTCACAGTTAGGCGGTGCGAATGGGGCGGTGCAATTTTCAGATGCGACGACGATTCCTATGGCTGTTGTCGTGGTACTTATCATCGGCACGAGTTTTGCGACTAGTGTTATGAGTGTATTGGTTTATCGAGTTGTGTCGAGGCGAAGAAAGAGAAAGGGGGGAGAGAAGGATGATGAGATGAAGGGGGAACAGAATGGGAATGGTAATGTAAACTTTGGTGATGGGATGGAAAAGGGTATCCAGAGTGGGAATGAATTCTATGGTGGTGGGATGAAAAATGTTATACAGAGTACGAATGAAAACTATGGTGGGGGGATGGAAAGGGGTACACAAACTTATATGGATCCGGATCCCGCGACAACATCCAATTACCCCCCAGCTAGTAATATTCGCTCAGATGGCCCCTCAGTCCCAACCTTCACCAACCCTTTCCCCCGACCAAAGTATGCATCACGCTACCGGAACTCTCAAAACCCCGAACAAGCAAATATCAATCGAGCATATTCCGAAAGCGTTTACGACCGAGGCAGCGCCGATGAAGATAATTACAGCATGTACGATATCATCGACATCGAGAAAGAAATCGCCGAAATGGATTTTCAGATGCGCATGGCGGAAGCGGAATTAGAGAGGAGGGAATCGGAAAATCCTATTCGTTTGAGGGAGAGTGGGTTGAGTGGAGGTAGTAAGAGTATCGGTGTACCCTTTACCCCTGGGAGAGTACCTCTTGGGAATATTGAGGAGAGCGAAGGCGAAAACGAAGTCGAAAGCGAGAGGAGAGTGAATGGAAATGAAAGTGCGAGTCCGAGAAATCCGATCGGGTTGGGAATGAGTGTGCCCGTTGATGAGAGATTGAATAGTTCCAGTGTGGTTGTGTCGCCTCCTCGTCGTCAATCTCAAGTTCTATCTCCATTATCAAAACCCAATTCTGAAATTTCAGAGTCCTCGAGGGAAATACCAATAAGCGATAAAGAGTTAGAAGAGCCTTCTCGTCGCCATTCTCAATCTCTATCTCCATTATCAGACCCCAATCCTCAAACTTTCGAGTCCTCGAGAGAAATACCAATGAGTGATAGAGAGTTAGAAGAAGAAGAAGAAGAAGCAGAAGGAGAAGAAATCCCATTTACCCTCGATGAAACCCCACCAACCCCACCAACCCCACCACCAAAAGCATTACCAACACAAACGCCAGCACGGAAACCATTACCACTACCACCACCAACACCAACACAAACCCAGAAATTGAATCCGAATTCGAAACATGCATATCAAAAGAGTGATGCGAGTGTAATGACTGCCATGACTCTTAGTCCGAGTGTTTATGATGGTAGTAGTGGGAATTGGAAGAAGGTGGTTTGGGAGGGGAAGGGGAAGGGAAATGGAAATTTAGGGATGGGAGGAGGGATGGGAGGAGGGATGAGAGGGGGAATGGGAGGGGAGGTAAATCAGCTTGGAGATGGGAGTAACTGGTTGTAACCGGGTATAAAGGAAGAGGGTGGGAGATGAGAGATGGGAGATGGGTGATGAAACTTTGAAACTTTGAAACTTTACCGCTTTGAGATGGGATAGGGGGTGGTGATAAAACACCGAGACTTTTAAACGAGGTTCGTGTCAATATATTTAGGTAGGTATTATGTACCTATAGATAGATAGATACCTAGTATACTATATACATACCCGCCTACTTCCTCGTACTTAGGTATATAAATTAACCCCCATCTTAGAACATAAAAGAAGATCTATAAATATACAATATATACTTGACTTTTTTATTGTATTGTATTGGATTAAATAGGGGTGGCTGCTTACAATTTACTAGGTATTATTAGACATATAAGTTTTTACCCCTAGTATATAGTTATATTAGTTCAAATATCTTGACAATATATGACATGACATAACGATAACCAATAATCCCTATCCCATATATCTATATATAAAACTACAACCCATACACACAACTAACTCACTTGGAAAGTTGGCATCCGAGTAGAAAGTTTATGCAATCTTATCTGACAGTAGGTAGGTAGATACAATAATTTTTAAGTATATGGAATTTTATCTTACTCTGCAAGGTATTTCTCTTTATACATAATCTTATTGCATGGCTGGCTTCGCATGGCTGGCTTTCGCTTTCCGAAAAATACTAGCTAGGTATTAAGGTTAAGGGCTGGCTGGCTGGCCCATAGGTTTCTTTATGGTGAGTTGGGTTTTATGTTTTTAGTTAGGAGTCGGGGGAGGGAGGGGGGGGGGTATGATGGCGCAGGGTATAGTATGATGATGTTGGATATGATGGAATATGGATATGATATTGTAGGATATAATATTGATATTAATATTGATATAAGAATACATAATTCTTATGCATCATATGATTATTCTTTGGGGATGTCTGCCTAGTTTACATTTTGTAACATCTATATTTTAAATATTATTAGTATTTAGCTCTCGATCTATACCTAGGTAGGTATCTATTGTAGTAAATTCGCCATCCTATCCTATCTAACTAACTAGAGAGCCACTACAAGACTGCAATAGCATAGCCGTGATTGAAATTTGGTTTTAGTTTTAGTTTTACCATATTCGAGTGCCTATGAATCAATCCAACGTGTTGTGTTCTTGATCTTCCTTCCATCGTTCCTTTCGATGGAGTTGCGTGGGATTGTTTTCTTCGGGAACTACTCTACTATACTATATATATGAATATCTTTAAAATATCCTCCATCATCATGGCTTTCTCTTTCTTTCTCAATCGTGATGAAGATTTTCGTTGGACAGATGAATAATTACATTACGTTATCAGATTTGGTACGGTTGAAGGGGTGTATGTTTACTAGATGCAGAACTGGGTTGTTGGTGTGAAGATTAGTGCGCATCAGATCAAATCTTTTTCATGTGTGGGCGATGCGATGATGGCTAGTGTACTAGGAAGTTTTTTTATTTGATTTTATGATTTTTCTTATTCTAGATCTATGTTCATGTGAGATTTATTTATGAATAACTAAGTTGGTCAAGAATTAACATGATGAATTTCGTTTACGGTAAGAGGTTATCATCATTGAGTTTGCCATTCGAGTCGGATATAATAATATCACAGACTTCTGTCTAAATAATATACTACCGCCATCACCGAGAATAAATAAACCACGAAATCACCTATAACATGACCTACCTAGGTACGCCATGTAATATATAGTACAGACGAAAGATCAAGAGCTTAGGCCAAGTTCGTTAAGGGGTCATCTACATAGGTAACCTATTCAAGATAAAAATAGCTTCCGACTGTACTGACTAGGCCACTTTTAGAATATCCACAACCCGAGGAATTGGCTTGTGAAGGTAATGCTGTGTCAATATTGCTTTGAAGTATTTGCATATCGAGGATGTATGGCAGGGCAATTAAGAATATTATCGTCTCGTCTATCTTGGATTGTCGTTTTCCCGGTGCATCTTAGTACTATCCTATTTATACACTGAAAGATTAGTTGATATTCTAGTGGTATTCCTATGGGGATTTAAACTGTACTCCAGGCTTGGGAAGCTAGGCTTGGTGTTCGAATTTGGAAAGACGCATATGATGGTTTGGAAGAGTAACCACTCAGTCTATGCAGATAGCACTTCAAGGTAGACTGTTGCTTTTATAGACCCTTACTCCAATTATGTACAACCTTAATTAATACCTTGAGGGGTTTGAGTGAATCAAGTTTTAAAATGACTAATCGGAAATTCTAAACTAAATCGAATCGACTTGCGTAGATCTGGTTGCTTTGGTCCATGACTGAAATACATCGCAGGGAATTCTGAAACTCCGGTTGAAGTTATGTCATTTCATAAATCATATTGTTTCGTGAGTACTCGCTTTTTCAAAGTAATCTTGTTATATCTCATACTGTTTTCATATGTTCCTGTATCGACAGAACCACTTTCGAAGTACTGAAAACTGACAGCTACTGATTATCTTAGCGATAATGTAAATATCAAATCATCAGACGAGTATTCTCAGCTCAGTGGCAAGGCATTCTTTTCCATCTAAATCTTGTATCTAAACTATCACCTGAATGTGCGTCACCTTTTTATCCAAACGCAGTTTACTATTGTTGGAGAATAATCTCAGTTACAACCCCAGATGATTTCCTTCGTGAGTTCTGAGAATATATTAGTGTTCCCGTGCTAACTTGATCATACTTCCACTTTCTTTAAATGGCAGCAGTTAGTCGTTTCTTGAGACGAGAAGTTTATTAATCCTATAATTCTGGTTAACCATTTATAGCTACATCCTCAACAACGGTGGTACTTACCAGCGATAATAGGTAGGTTTAGAAGGTTTAGATTTGCAATAACACAGCTAGGCCATGGTGTAGGCATATCGGAAAGAGCATGGTGCCTTCTTTGCTTAGGCTGGAGGCTTTTATAATATTTGCTTTAGATTTCTAACTCGGAATCCAGCCTCTTGAGAGATGTAATATCATGCTAATTCACCCAAAATTACATGAATGGTAGAGATTCACCTATGTGGAGTATGCCGCAAGAATGGAAACCGAAGTCATTTCTTGGTTTCAACTTGAAGGCTTTCTATATAAGATTCGAGGAATATTCTTCTTATCCAACAGCGAGTATTGTAAAGAGCGAGGGTAATCTACGATGGAGAATGCCGCAGTATTTCTAGCCACTAGGTGGATGTTTTAAAATAGTAAAAATGTAGGATGAGATACAATGAATTTGACAACCCATCATTCTACTCAGAACGATATTTTCTCAATTGATTGGATTGTCGAAACTTTTATTTAGTGAAAGTAATAATTCAATATTTTTCACCAAAATATCAGCAGACAAGCAAGAGTGTCGTTGAACACAAGTGTTAATTTCATACAGGCAATAGATAACTAGCCTGAGATCCTTGAAAATTTGAAGAACTTCTACGGCTTCTCTTCCATTTCAGAATCTGTACCAATTCCTTCGAGATGTCGTTGAATATACGATCAAAAAGTCTTGAAAAAAGGCTTTGTTGCATAGAATTTATTTCCCGTAAATGATTTAAAACTTCAATATGGATCTAATACTAATAATGCTTTTTTACCCCTTCTCTATCAAGCTTCCACAAGTGTATCATAGGTGAGGGGGGTGGTTTCTTTTGGGGATGAATAGTTACTTCCGGATGCTAATTCGCTACAATGGTATTAGAAGATTAGGAATATACGTACATGGCAAGTTGCCCCGCTTAAGCTAATATAACACTATGGCTTCTGAGTTCTGCTTTTCTTCCCAAAGTTAATCGGAAGTACAATATAAAAGCGAGGTGTTCTTCAATTCTCGATCCATATATTCGAAAAAAGGTTATGTACAGGGGCGATTGTCGCATTGCTTTCATAGCACATGACGATGACGAGTCGGTGAAACAAGGATAAAACAGAGAGACTCCGTAGGGGAACAATAGGAACGTTGTCGAGTTGTAATCCACGTTTCTATTTGATATTCATAACCTTTAGATGTGTATAAAGGTCTCGCTGTCGCTTTTTCAACACACTATCAGATGCTAGCTCACTCGAGTCCAGAATCACACCAATCCTGGTTTCAAAGAGCTCACAAGGAAAACCCACCAAAACTTCTAGAACTACTGAGCAGACGGACATAAGTAGGAAGCAGCAGTTGTAGTACGAGTTGGTTATCTCAATCTGTTGCAACAGCCATGTCTTATATATCGACCAGTAGAAGAATATGTGACTGATATGTGCGAGAATAGAAGGTGAATCTTTTCTACGAAGCCTCGGAGGTAATTCCCAGTACCAGAGAGAATATGATAAATTCGCATGCCAGAATTCAACGAGGGAATTTAACTTACACACAGTTATTCTCCCCGCCCCCACACAGAAAAGGGGGGTAAGTCTTTATCCGAGCCCCGCTTTTTTATTCCCCGCGATCAACCTCATCGCAATTCATCCACCAAAACTTCAAGGATACGAGACACAACTCATTGCAGTCGGCGTTGTATTCGGACCACATAAAAAGGATGAAGACAACTCCGACAAATATAATAGGCAAAGTAAGTTTTCTTTTCTTTCTCCAAACATCTTCATTTCACTTCATACCCATCACCATACAAAATAAACAAACAACCTCCCGAACAAACAACTACACACTTACTATCGACAATTACCCCAATGCCTATCAAAAAGATTCTCCTCCTCAACGGTCCCAACCTAAACCTTCTCGGAACCCGTGAACCCCACATCTACGGCCACGAAACCCTCGCCTCCATCGAATCCTCACTCTCCACCTACCTCTCCACCCTGACTCCCGCCATCACCCTCCTTACCTTCCAAAGTAACTGGGAAGGAGCACTTGTCGATCGAATCCATGAAGCTCGTACCGATGGCACCGATGCTATTGTTATAAATCCTGCTGCGTTTACGCATTATAGTGTTGCGCTGCGGGATGCTCTGACGGGAGTTGATATTCCTTTTGTGGAGGTGCATATTACTAATGTGCATAAGAGGGAGGAGTTTCGTCATAAGAGCTTTTTGAGTGATAAGGCTGAGGCGGTTATTTGTGGATTGGGGGTTTTTGGATATAGGGCGGCGGTGGAGTGGTGTGTTGGGTATTTGGAGGAGAAACCGAAGTTGTGAGAGAGTGGGATTGGGTTTCATGGGAGGGGATAAATGGGAGTATGTGTTGGTGAATGGAGAAGTAAACAAAGGTGTCAGATACAGTGTAATTTATTGTGTGGTTACTAATCAAATAAAACTCCGGAGTGGTGGTTGCTACTGGAAAGACTAGCTTACCTGGACTTTCAAGTATAAAATCCGATTATTGAAGCTTGTTTTCTTTTATTTGACAATAATTACTTCATGGAAAGTCGAGCAAACTTGATAGCGATGTTTTGTGGAGCAGAAGACTGGTCTTGAAGAAAGCAGTACCACGGGTTATGCGGTAATTATCAATGGCTGAGATTCGGGATTTTATCGAGATTCTATGCTTTAAGTACGCGCCCCTTTCATCATCAATTATATCCATTTAGCGATATTTGTGCCTGGTGGGATTTTGTAATTTACACAGAGACAGCAAGAGCCATAATGACAACTCCACATTGCAATAAATGTCTACTCTGACTTTTATACTCACCGCAGCAGAACCGTGATCTAATCGTACTATCCCCATGTAATAACAAGTCCTTGTGTAAGACGCAGAATTTACATACTCCTATCCTATCCACTGGCGTAACGTTCATTTATACCTGAATCTTAAGAACATGAGCATGATGGGTCTAGGATCAATCTAAATTCCATATCTAGCCTAACTTGGTTTAGATACAAAAATGGTTCATTTGGATTCATCCAGTAGTATAAAATGAGATAAGAATCGTTTCTGAATCCCCAAAAAATCTCTTTCGAATCAATCAATACTTTTTACTGGGTTGCTATATTCAGATGTAGATTCTGCAAAGTATTGTGAAGGAAAAGAAGCCGTTTAGGCTTATCTTGCAGCTCGGTTTTCGGAATGCCTATATGTTTTATGATTTGTCTTATTTATAACAACAGCAGCCTCAAATTGACAACAACATCTTACAGAAGTCGTCCCCAATTAAACATAGCGCTGCACGAAATAATATGTTTTTGTCACAGCAGTATCATTCCCCAAAATACATTACTATTCAAGACCTTTTCGATGATGTCAGGTTTTGGCTTTGCTTTGAGAATTTCTCTCCAGCCGCGTGGTATTTGATTTATACCTCGATCTTGGGGAAGTGAGCATGACTATGACCGGACGAAGGCTAACCCTATGTTTTTAATTCACCCAATCCGGTTCCGGTGCTACATCAATTGGTTTCAGTTCACCAAGTTATATAAACAATGCCCATAAGCATACTTGCATCCCATAAATACCAATAAAGATAAATTTAGAGAGACTTAATGAAGGGTGTGAGTTCCGATGCTGCTTCGGCAAATTGCTGTAGTAAAACCGTGAATCTGCTCAAAATATTGCACCTGATGAGTGTTTACCTCAGGAAATCCCCCCTTCTGTCTGTGACAATAACAACTTGAGATAGACAATAGAAACAACTGTACATCAAGCATTCAACTATTGCTCAAACAAACAGGCTCTTGTCCCAAGAGTCTCCTCCCCGGAGAGTACTAACTCACAAGAACCTCTGATGGTTCGGGAGATCTCCTAGCGTTTTTGCACTTTACTTACTACCGATCATGTCATCTTATTTATAACTAAACTCCGAAGAAAGTTCGCGAGAAGAAAACAGTCCGACTGGAGTCTGGGCTTTAGAGATGACACGCAGATATTTCAGTGAAGAATGGCCGCGATGAATTCATCCCTCAATATAAAAGCCAGTATTCTTTCATATATTTTCATATCCAAGCAAGCTTTATATCAGCGGATGTGGTGTTTCTTTTAGGAACATAATCGGTGTAGAGATTTTGTATTCATCAGAATTGGAGAACTTCAGATCTGAGCACATGAGCAGATACATTTCTAGGAAAGATCCTTCGGGGAATCCAAATATTTAATCAATGAAAATGAGATCCGGCAGTGATAGACAAGCAGCAACAATTCCCATTGACAGTCAGTGATTGCCCCTGCGAATTTGTTCCAGTGAATCGAGATATCTGATGAAGTTATTTGCTTCCAAGTTATGGCCTATTGTTCTTGTACTTCAACAGTGCTAGGTACCTCTTTATTGGGAAGTACTTGAGCGCTCCCAGAATTTCTACAAGTCTTGGTCCTTTTATAGTTATTTTTGGGACAGTTTTCAGGTCTAAGCTACTCACATGGAATGGAAAAAAGATGATAAAAGCGGGTCACCTGGTGGGACTCTAGGAGAAAGCTATGATAGATCAAAGCCCAAGATCAACCGATACAATATTAAATTGGTAATTAGTTGAGATATGATGTTTGCACTCAGATTAGTATAGTGTTGTCATCATTTACTTATAGTTATCATATTGCAGGAAGATGAATATATTTGAAGATGACAGTAAAAGCTTTCTTCAATAACTTTTATTGTGAAAATGGCACCACCAAGAATATAAAAAACGAAAGAGATGTTTAGAAATGACAACACGATCGCTGTATTTCAGGTAAGATCTTACCTCAAGTGCTGAGACGAGTATGGGTAGAGGAGATACAGTGTTAACCTTAGGGCGGAGTCACAAAGTTTTGGAATCGAGAACTGAAGTCCTATAAAGGGGCTATGGTCTGAGTAGGTAGACATCTATATTCATTATATTCTATACTCTTTCATCATGTGCGACGGTTTTATACCAAACTCCAATTCCTTTGCCAAGACGATCGTCTAAATCAAATGAAAATCATGATGTTAGCTACCTACTGGTAGGTTTATTGTAGCTAATCTTTATGTACCTACCTACCTAGGTAGGTAGTATTTTGTTCTTTCAATCTGAGGCAAAGTATAAAAAGAGGCAGATGTGTGTATTAGTAACAAGGTATGTAAGAACCTAGGTATGAATAGAAAGGAGAAGAAACGAGGTTGCTGTAAGATAAGTGATATTAATCCCTATGTGTAGAGCTATATGCGTAATTTGATCTCAAAATGCGTTACTGGGGTGGATAAACACGGTACTGTATTTATTCTCGATTTGTGGTTAACTTTATGTTATTATGATGAGATGACTGTAGACACCGACAAGTGACGGCGAGAATCTTATTATGGTTACACAATTGCTACTGTCGAATACCTACCCTCGGTTCTTTCTGAAGACAACGTTATAAGCGAGAGGAAAAGAAAAGTATTGTCAACACCCGTCAGCCTTGATGACCTAGAAATAATCTCCGTTTCCCATTTGGCTTGAGGATCTGCGCCAGTTTCATATAGATTGCTCCCTCCATACCATACTACCAAGACCAACTTATACTCCGACTTCGAATATCTTCAACTCAGTTCACGTGTATTCACTTTAGTGTCTGAGTATGGATGCAGCTTTGGAAGTGAATCTGTGTAAATGGAGGTCAAGATCCAGTACCGGAGGAATATTAATCTACATTGAAAACACATCATTGAAACCTCCAGCTATTCACAATACCAAGAAATTCCCTATTAAGTATATGATGAAGCTTCCATTTCGACGATTAATCTTCACCCTGAAAGATAGAAGAACGCTTTCTGAAGCATTAGGAGGTTGGCGCCATGATTTCGAGTTTATGAAAACCAGGAGTTTTCCTCATTTTTTATGGGTTGAGAGTATTTTGAAGACTTTCCGGGTTCAGATTTGAGACTTGAGAAGTTGTGATGACAGAAAACCAATTTGATAATGATATCTACCTAGATAGCTATTACAATACCAGACCGAGATTCAAGAGCTGCCAACTTCAAAATACAAAGTTCAACCATTACAAAAAAAGGGCATCGGAATAATTGTATATCGAATGCGGAGATAATAGCCGTCTAGGCGTATATATAAACTACCCTATGGGTAATCTTATGCATCCATATAGATCTATAAGATCCATATCTTTAAAATAGTGCCCAATACTAGCGAAAGTGGGGCCACCCACGATTAAGATCATTTGATAGAAGAGAGTGGATTTTTACTTCCAAACGAGTCCGGTCTTTAAACACGCCTGTAAAGCTGATACCTACCTAGATTTCGTTCAACCCAATTAGAAACTGCCTTATCGTCCTTCGTCCCGCTGGGGAACGTTAGGTTTTGTGCTATGCATATGCCGCGGACGAAAAATAAAAACACACACACTTCCTTCCCCAGATAAATCCACTCCAAATCCATTCCATGGGAACGATGAGAACTTCAACATTCACACGAGTACCAGCAATGGAAGCCCATTCCACTTTTTCATCGACAACAGAATCTGCTTTCACTCTTTTATTTATGCAATCGCATCCAAATTTGAATCTGACGCCGGGACGCTTGCCTGATGTAGGCTAATCCGTGATTACCTAGGTACCTAAATTATATATAATTAGATGACAATGAAGCTCACTTAAACTCTGTTCTACAACCCCTCTATCTTCACCTGCTAATCCATTCAGATTCTTAAAGAAAGGTAAAACGGAAAAACATGTCGTCATACAGTCGAATCCGAGACCTTGCCTCTCGGATTTCAAGGTATGCAATCGAGATTGAAACACATTTGTCGAGCCAAAACATTGCGCAACCAAATTTTGAGCCAGATTCTCCTTTCGAGTTGCCTCCGACAATACACACGACCCAAGCAGCCCTTCTTGAAGCGGCTGACGAACTTACGCTACTCCTCCAAGGGCCGATGCAATCGTTAATGCATATTGCTGGATATTCTGTGAGGTTTCGATTTGCTTGCTCACCATTTTAATTCCTACTAAACTGTATACCAGCACAACGCTCGAAATTCCCTTCACGCGATCATCCGCTATGATCTCGCTACTGCTCTTCCAATTGACTCAACTGCAACCTTCAAGACTATTGCACTGGCACGGGGACTAAATACTCTCGATACTACTCGTGTATTACGTCACGCAATGACCTATCGCATATTTTCTGAACCGAGCCCCGGGGTAGTGAGCCACACTGCATCGTCACGTTTGCTTGCCGAGCGCCCGGATCTGCGAGCATGGATAGCGACGACACTGGATGAGCTTTTACCGGCGGCATCAAGAATGATAGATGCAATGGAGCAATGGCCGGGCTCTGAAGAACCCAATGAGGCTGGATGGAATATTGCAAACAATGAATCAAAACCGATGTTTGAGGTGTTGGGCAATGATAGGAAGCGGGCGAAGAATTTCGCAGGCTCGATGACATTTTTTGAGGCACGACCAGGCATAGCTGTGAAGTACTTGGTTGAGGATGAGGGCTTGCAATGGGGCAAGGTCAAGAAGATGGTTGATGTTGGTGGGAGTCATGGAAAGGTTGCAATTGCACTTGCCAGGAAGTATACTGGTTTAAGTTGTATAGTTCAAGATCTCGAAAGTGTCGTGAGTGGAGCGCAAGTCCCCGCTGATCTGGTTGACTCTATCACCTTCATGCCCCATGACTTCTTCAATGCCCAGCCTGTAGTAGACGCTGATGTCTATCTTCTGAGGTGGGTATTGCATGACTGGTCTGATAAGTATGCAATCAAGATCTTACGAGCTCTTGTTCCCGCCATGAGGAGTGGAACAAAGGTTGTGATCAACGAGTCATGTCTTCCAGACTTCGGGACCATGTCACTCTATGGACAACGCTTTCTGCGGTAAGCGCAATCCAATCTGTCAGAATAAGAGAATATCATCTAACACCGGAACAGAGCCACCGACTTGACGATGAAGCAAATTCAAAACGCACGAGAGCGGGATCAAGAAGACTGGACTGCACTTGTAAAATCTACGGACAGTAGGTATCACCTTCAGAGTATTTCTCGGCCTGAAGGATCTGAACTTGCCATTATCACTTTAGTTTGGCAATGATTTCACTCTTTTCCTCTGGTCAGGATCATTTAATTTCGTTTTGAGCATAATCGAAAATTGATTAAAGCATTCTGTCCCTACATACTGCAAAAATTACGATTCAATCTATCTGACAGTACTACTCCTTCGCATTGCGCTCATTTACCCAGTCAACCATCTGCCACCAATTCCTGCAGGGATATGTAGTTCCAAAAGCCAATATTCCTTGATGATAAGATGCCTCTACCTGAAGAGAAGTGTCGGCGTGGCACATAACGGTCTGTCGTAAGAATTCGACGCAATGCAAGACGAGGGTTTTATCGATGTGTTGCGGCATATTACTGATATCTTCCCCAGCTATCAATGCCTTCTTAAGGTCTTCTTCTTGATAGAATCTCTTTCGGAGTGCATCCTGCTATGATGTTAGTCCATCTGATTCACTGAAGTACCACATGTTGAATGTACTCACGACACAATGTAGTTGGTGAAATCCTGCGAATCCGGATCGCTCGGGTTTGTCTTCTGGCCACTCGAAGAGCCCATGGTGATCATTGGGGTATAACCCCTCCCAGAGCTTATCGGTATCCGGAGATGGCCTCTGTAGATATGTTCTGTTCGATTTGAATGTAATTGCAACAGGATCAACCATAAAAAGATATTAGCATTGAAATTTCGAGAAGAAGCACATAAAACAGTAGATTATTCACTCACGGTCAAGGATTGGACGTGGATAACCGTTGTTGTATGGGTGAGAGAGGTTTTTCTCCAATGAATATGCTTTTCCTGCAAGAAATCCGATCCCCGCACTTGTAATAAATTCTGTAGAGACAAATATTGCACAAAGGCAATACAAAACCCGTTGCCTTGGTCTGTCCTTTCCTCCGTATTGCGGTGAAGCTTTTGAGTGTGCGAGAAGTTCATTCTCCTCTTGGTCGAGTGACTCGTAGACATGGTCTTTTGAGGTGCTCTCTGTCGCCGCCATACTTCTTTCAGGGCTTCACTCGGTATAAGAAGATTGATGGGAAGTAAGTGGGCTGCAATTGAGTTGTACGTGAGCTGTAAGATTTCCAGTTTATATGTTGGGTGGGATGGGAGGCAGGCTTGCTCGTGAAAGATATCCTCGCGGGTCATGGGCCTTGCGCAATATACCACCTTGGGTGATTACATGCGGGGTGACAGTCTTTTCTTTAAGACTTTGTGGGCACGGGTTCCAACAAATTAACTTACAGGGGATGTTCTTTATGCACTGTTGGAATAGTGGGTAGACGGTCGCTTCTAGGTGAAGAATTCGATTGGGCCAACTGTTTGGGCTGGGGCTAGACGAGAGAGAGAATTATGATGGTCATGTTGCTAAAATATCCTTCTACGGGCAAAATACGTATCGAGATACTACATATTCATTATACTTGTGTAGAGAAAGCGGCTTTTATCATTCAAACTTGAACTATGGTAATCAAGACTGTCCAGTTCACGGAGTATGGGCTATTTGCTATATATTTCCTGACCAAAGAGTAGCCAACCAAGTCCCTAGTACTCTTCACTGTAAGGTTTCTCATCAGGGTAGACGATGCTGTCGTCGGCCTCGGCTACTATAAAACCCAATTAGCCACCACTGCCAAAATTAATTCCATTGGAAAGTCATACCTGTGTGTCTCTTGTACTCTTCACTATAGAGCTTCTCGTCTCGATAGACGATGCTGTCATCCGCTTCAGCTGCCAAAGGAAAATCAGCTACCATTGGTGAGGAAAGGTCTTGCTGGAATCTCACAAGTGTGTCTCTTATATTCCTCGGTATAGAACTTCTCATCTGGATAGATAATGCTATCATCGGCTTCGGTGTTTGCGGCTGCTATATAACGTAAAGTCAGTAAAAGAATATGAACGGGCATGAGAAGTTTGGCTTCTGGAATCTTACCAGGAGTTCTTTTGTATTCCTCGCTGTACAAATTCTCATCGGGATACACGATCACATCATCAGTTCCAGCGCTTCTTTTGATCGGCCCTGCAATAGCCAATGTGCTGAGCACAATTGTAAGAATTGTTGAGGCACGCATATTCTGGAGATTTTTCTGCTCGGAATTGATCGTATGTATTCAGGTGAATTTGTGGTCTCGGAATTTAAGAGGATGTCTACGGTATTGGTTTGGGGTGCATGCGTTGTCATATAAGTAAGTGTTTATAAAATTTAACCGGCCGCGATGCCAATGTCATAAAGTCTCGGCAATTCGGAAAATAATTTGACTTTCTAGGCCCCGTCTTAATTTTTTGGGTGTCCATATATATGCAGCAAGTCAGCATTCCGATATCTTTCCAGACCCAAAATCATTTAAAAGAACATCATGTTACATGCTCTGCTTTGACTCTTCTGTGCAGTTTATATGTGCTAGTGGTCTCGAAACGGACAACATTCAATTGACGTCTCAAGAGCATCGGCCTCTCGCCCACCATTCAAAATGCTAACAAAAAAGGGAAAATTTGGGTCTCCGGAACTTGAAGCTGCGAAATCGATTGGGGCCGTTCCATTCCTGCTTCCAGATGGATCAGGATATTCCCATACTGATGTCTCAGGCATCGCTATAGCGAAGCCTGCGAGAACTGGAAGAAAAATAGGCTTAGCAGTGGCGCTACACGCCGGTCTAATCTTGCTCTATTCAATCACGAGTATTACCTTGATTGTCTGGTTCCATGATTCAAGAATGGAGAAGTCTCGTTCTGGTAAGTGCTGTCTATCCAATCTGAAGCCTAGATCCGTTGACGCTAAACGCCGCGGATAGCTTTACCTGACATGGACGTAAAGTACCACTCCCACCAGTACTCTCTTATGCGCGAAAGCCCTTTCGTCGGCCCTCCATCCCCATCTGTCGATGAAGCCTGGCACACCTTACTTTCAAACATGAGCATACGCGTCAGCGATAAGGAGTTATCCGCACACTCACTCACATCTGTCGCTCTGCCTGACGGTGGAAACCTTGCCTGGGTGGGTGTATTCCACGAATTGCATTGTGTGAAGATGCTTCAACAAGCTAATTACCACGAATACTACCACCACAATGTGGGAGGCCAGGAATTGAGAGATTTGCAGGTGCATGTTGGACATTGTATTGGATTGCTAAGGGCTACGGTTATGTGTCGACCGTATCTGGCAAGTCTTACGACGTTTGTGTGGAGGGAGGGGTTGAAAGGTCCACTGTTGGCTCCAGAGAGGCCGGTGAGGCAATGCGTTAACTGGGATGTGTTGATGGGTAGTATTCGAGACCGAGTTGTGGCGAAGGAAGAGCTTGAAAGACTGAAGAATCCTCTTGGTATGGCTGATGCTTAAACATTGTCGTTGTAGAGACGTATTACAAACTTGCCTTGCATGGATTACTAGGATGTTTGTGGAGAATATTCTGACAGCAGTCAAAGATGAATAACTACAGTAAAAACTTCATTCTGTTTCTTGTAACTAGATATCTGCATAAGGGTAATCTCAAAAGTTTGCTGTACAACGTATTATCAAACTGTCGCCATTCTATCTAGTTTGTATTACCTCGTTCCACTATTCAAGAGCCTAGACCGGATGACAATGCACTTGCCGCTTTGAACAGAAAATGAACCGATATTCGTTGAATCGTCAACGGCACTGTGCCGCCAACTCGCTGATAGAAAACAGTCCTATGCACGCACTTAGTGATATTGGGACTAGTCAAAAGAGTTTTCAATATTACCCGACATGTATCATCTGCTGTCATCATCTCCAAAGATTTTCAGATCGCCGTGTGACTTGTCTAAAGCACCAAGATCCTTTCGCGCTTTAAGGTTGCTAATTCTGGACAGAGAAAGTTGAGGAACTGATCGTCTATGGAGCAACAGTATTAATTCATCCTGGTGCTTACTCGTAACCTCCATGACATGGAAGACCCATGTGTTTTATTAAATTGAAGATGCAAGTGATCTGTTTAATGAGTTCATCAACCCATCTACTTGTGTAGCCAGGGGTTGCTATCTAGTCTTTTTAGGACTGATGTAGGCAGGATATTCTCTTGATTGCGTTAAGACTTGGGTATCGAACCATTTTGAGCGAGTCTGCAACTCTGCAATGTTCCTCTATTATTAACCGGCGAACCAGTCTGACAAGTTAGTAATCTCCTACGGTTGACCACATATAATGGGTCTGCTGTAGATGCGGGGGCAGTCCGAGCCTAAGAACTCATGCAAGAGGAAAGATTGTAAAATAAGGCCAGGACCATCTTGAGCGCGTCTGCAACCCTCCAATTTTCAAGAGTGCTTCACGGGCGATCCATTACAACAGACTAACAATCTCTTGTGGTGGAGCTCCTCTGGTGGATCTTCTGTAGTGGATCTGCTGCGGAGGTGGGGCGGGACTCGGGAGTTACAACCGAATCAATCCATGCAGGAGAAACGGAGAATTAGATCTGTCGCAGCTCGGATTGCAGTGCGGTATGCATCGATCAGACTGCTGCTGTTTTGGTATTATATCAAAAGTAACCAATAGAGGGCTTCAAACCCTATCTCCGAATTCGCTTACTCCCGCACCCGCACCCGTTGCATAGAACGAGTCGTGACGGGGCGGGTTCTTATCCGCGGACCCCATTCTTATTAATGGCTTTCTGCGGATGATTGAAGAATTTTGTATACAGATTCCTCAGTACCTCGGTATCTACTTCGACAGTGGTCCGTAAATAAGGGGTCTAGAACACCCGACTGCATGAAAATCCCAATATATACTCATCTTCCGGTATTTAGTTCACAGATAATACACAACTACTCCGTACATATTTTATTGGAAATAATACTACGCCTCTCAAAACTGAAGAACCCACTCGTGGAATACCGGCCATTTGTTTACGGTAAGCCGGTGGCCATTCCCACAAATGACATTTTATTGGGCTGTGGCTCTAACTTCAATGGCCACCTTGCTGATGGGTTACCCCCCCACCTAGAAACCCTGTATTAAGCATACCCAAGTTTTTTTATTCAGGGATAAGATCTAGTGTGCATTGATCTGAGTTCAGGGAAAGAACTTACAAGAAGTGTAATTCCAGGCAGTAATTGCATCTGATGAATGGTGACAGGGGCATGATACGAGCATCATGCTAACCCAGCTATATCACTTACCTGAACCAATCAAAAGGGGGATACCAAAGCTCGACTGTAATTGAAGTCTGATATCCTTTCACTGGAGTGGAGTTGGAAGTTCTATAATACGCTTAGGCCTCTCTACCCTAGATTCCCCGCTCACATACCCCGCTTTGTATCGAATGAAGTGTCGCAACATCCAAAATGGATGGGACTAGTGACGACTTTACATTTCTTAGATTAGTTGTATTTGATCAAAAGGCTAGTAAAATTGAAATATTTTTACCTAGACCCTTAAGGCTACGACGCACGGTGAGAAGTCGTAGTTCTAGAAGTCTTATTGATTAGGTATGTGGGAAGGCTAAAGGTTGTAAGAGGTTAGGCCTCTTGGCTAAATATATACACAAATGGATGCCTTAGTCAGGCTCAAAAGAGCCTTACAACGGATACTGATGACTGGAGCAACGGGGAACTTGGTACCAGTAATTAGATTGATCAAAGGGCACAGAGAGGTCACAAATCAGACAATTAGATAAAGTTTAGTTAGAATAGATCAACTGCGAGTATAGTAGATCACCCCAGAATCTCTATAGTATTCATCTTCTGAAGAATCAGTCTGAGCCAATTACCACGGCCCCGTAGAAGATCATTGCGGAAGTTTTCAGCAGACACGTGAAGTACTGCCTACCTACCACTCCCTAGGGATTCCCTGGCCACTCTGATTCGTATTTTCAATTTGTGTAAGTTGATGTTCCGATCCTGTCTCTGTAGGCTGCGTAACTTTCAAGTTGGAGCTTTTGCCGGTCTTGTAGTATTTCCCATTAGTAGCAGTTGAACTGAAGTTGTAACCCTTTGGCGTGGTAAAGTATCGATCGTAGAGTGTCTTGAGCGCTGGAACACTTCCACACACAAGAACGACGAAATTCTCGGCACCACTCCACATAACGAGGTTGTAAGTGTCCCCTGTGTAAATTAGCGATTGGCCATTATTTACTCCATTGCGAAGCATAAATATGAGCCATTGTAACTTACAAGTAATGTCAGAGTGCGCATTCAGCGAGTATAAGTAAGTTATCTTGACGATACCAGCAACCGCAGTGCTTCAAGAATCAGTAAACTGGCACGATGATAAACAAGGTCTTTTGTTTCAGAAATGACTTACAAGAGTCCCGGTCCCAGCAGAAAACAGAGAATGATCTTGTTCTTCGTAGGCATCTGAAGACCCGAAATGATGGTCGCAGGCAGAAGCGCAAAAACGGTATCAGTAAATACATTGAAGCCTGGGGAGAGATAAGTTAGTAAGCCCATCTAGGAAGCGGTGGCGTCGACCTTGACCGTAGAGACTCGGACTCACTGGCTTGAAATATCGAGAAATTGGCCTGAACGGTAGGGTTCCAACAGTGTGCTTTTATTGTTGTGTCCCATAAAGCACTAGGGGGGTTGCATTGGGCATACGTGAGGATGCTGTCAAGTGTATTGATGATAGCCATAAGTGTCATGATGGTAACAATAGTCCAGAACCTCCATCCACGAATCGGGTGAAGAATGCGAATGAGAAGCAAGCCAACCGATATCTTCCCAGGCGTAAAGGCACTGATGCCCCAGCACTGCAGTACGTAATTCCATTTGATACATTCCGTAATTTGCGATGGACTCAAGTAGTAGAGATGCTTGAAACCGCCGATAGTTGCTTCGTACGTGCAGAAACAGCTCAAAGCTACTTGAAATATCTGTTGATCCTCATTAGCAAGAACAGAAAATGATTAAGAAGACTGTGAGGGAAAGCTCACGAGGCTGATAAGCATGAGCCAGTCATCTGGCCAGTGGCACGAGCAAGTCGACGAGCGTAGAATCGGAGGCCAATGACTAGCATAGCTATCGCAGCAATTGTCCAGTATAGAGCAATAACGGCCCCACCACGATCTCGATCGCCGTCACCAGTTTATGGTAGACTCAATCAGACATTATTGGTGATATGCGAGCAAAATCTGGAACAGTGCTTTGTGGGAGGTCTGAAGCTTTTCCAGTCGGTGTTAATATAAAGTAAACCTTGAACTAGTGTTCGTCCCTTGAGTGAAATCTGCAAGTTCTTGGCGATTGAGAACCATCTTAACTTCAAGTATTCTAAAGTTCAAATATTGACTTAATTTTGGAGCGGGAATAGTGGGTGAGATTGAGATCCTTCCAATTTTCCTGGATGATATGTGTGGGTTGGATTTTCCTTAGAATTTGGCTTGCCCATCTTTTTGGCTCACCCATCTTGTTTTGAGCTACAAAATCGAATATGAAACTTCATTTCATCTCGGCCTTTACAAGTGGCGCAATATAAGCTACGAGAGAGGTTATAAAGGGGCGTTGCCAATAATATATACACGCTATAGGCAAGGACTATTATTGGTTGGCCCAAGCGGCCGTATTCAAATCTCGTGAGCTATAATTAGCTGAAAAAAAATCAACAGAAAGTCAACAGTAAACCAACAGTAAACGAAAAGCTAGTCAGGTTCACTTGTATATTTGTCACATTAAAGTTGGATTGCGGCTCATCAATACTTCCAGGGTGTTTGCTGTGCCACCCTGCAAAACTTTCCCAATCCGGTTCCTTTTGCAGCAGCTTATAAACATCCAAGTTTTCTTCTCAAAATCGCGACATTCGTTTACTTCCTGGTTGGGAAACAGAAAATACTTGCTTTCAAATAATTTTGGCAGACATTGATTGTATTGATTCACATTTTCGACGCAGTTTACAGACCTTGATTTGACCATGGAGGCAATTACTACTCTCGCAAAAGAGATACAGAATGCAGCTGCTACTGCAGATGAGGCTGGCCGTAAGGAATTGTTGGATTCTCTCCGAGATTTGCAATATTCTATCGAGAAGCCAGAAGATACAATGCAAAGAGTCATCCATCTGGTATGATATGATCTCTTAAACATGTACCTACAAGTCGTCTCCTAACATTACCTTACTTTTTCAGCATTTAGTCATCGCTATCACTCGAACTGCGATTGATCTCAAACTTTTTAATATTCTCGGCGAATCGGATGGCCCTCTACAACTAAAAGACTTGGCTTCCAGCACTGGGGCTGACCCGACGCTTCTCGGTTAGTAAATATAGCGCTAAAGCTACAGCTAGAGCTACACCCACCCCCCCCCCCC
>JANPYM010000009.1:2381672-2559243 GCA_025890175.1 Ciborinia camelliae
CCCCCCCCCCCCCAAAAAAAGATTACGTCAAGCTGATGTTTTTCTAGGGAGAATACTTCGAATGCTTTCTTCGTTGGGAATGATCAAAGAAACAGGAGAGGATGAATTTACTTCCAATCAAACGAGCAATAACCTCTCCATTCCCGAAATTCAAGCTGGCCTCTACCACAAGTATGAAACACTTTGTTCAGTTCTCTTTACCATGTTCTGTGACTTATCATTCATGATTGCAGTTACGATGTTTTGGGCCCCGCCTATCAAGTTCTACCCGACTTTCTGGCTTCTACCAAATACCAAAGTCCCACAGAGACTCACAAGGCAGCTTTCCAGAAAGCCTGGAATACCGACTTGCCATTGTGGTTATGGTTTCAATCGCGGCCCAAGGAAACCGCACAATTTAATCGCTTCATGATTGCCCAACGATCCAGTACACCGAATGCCTTCAACTTCTTTCCCATCGAAGAGGAATGCAAAGACTGGCCCGCAGAAAACCCACTTTTTGTTGATGTTGGCGGAGCTTCAGGTCAACAGTGTATTGAATTCAGGAAAAAATTTCCCGACATCAAGGGCAGGGTCATATTTCAGGATCTACCTGGAGAAATCGAGCACGCCGTATCGCAAGGTCTGCCAGAGGGAGTGGAAGCCATGGTGCATGACTTCTACACTCCACAAGTCATAAAGGGTGAGTGAAATAGGAATGCCCTTCTCAGGAAAAGAATTAACACATCTAGGCGCAAAATTCTACTACTTGCGTGCAATTCTCCACGACCACCTTGATGACAAAGCAATCCTCATATTGAAGAATATCATGCAAGTCATGGATAAAGATTCCTTGATATTGCTTGATGAAATGGTGTTACCAAACCACAACGTTGATTGGTTTGCTACCCAAACTGATTTGACAATGTTGGCGGCATTTGGCTCATTGGAGCGTACGGAAGCGCAGTGGAAGAATCTTCTGGAGGGTGTTGGCTTAAAGGTGCGAAATATTGTTACTTATACGCACGCGTTCAGACTCAGCGTAATAGCAGCAAGTCTTTGATTGGATTGGGCACACAATGTCAAATGTTGAAGTACAACTGTAGACAATATTTGTATATGCCAGAAAATTCTACAAAAACAATGAAAACGCAGTGCACAAAAGTTACCAGCGAGATTGCTTGATTGTGATGCCAACAACTTTGTCAGTAGTAGATTAGGTAGCACGGGACTGCGTCGTAAGAACTAAGACTGACTATACTAACACATGTTTGATAATATCTTCAATGGTGACCCTGGTGATCCATCAAACCAAGGGCTTTCACTCTCTCCCTCTCCTCTTCTATGTTGTAGTTCTGCCACTTCTCAACCCACTGTGTGACTTGTTCCCAACTTTTACACTTGTGTTCGACCCCAAATCCCGATACTCCGCCCTTCTCCTGATCCTTCTCCTCGATAGCGAGGTCGGGTTGGCACATTAAGCTTTGTCGAATCAGATCGATGCAGTGTCTAATATGTGGAGGAGAAGCCATCATCGGGAGTTCATCCTCAAGAATGGCAGGCCCGGTAGTTGCAGCTGAAAGAAGTAACCAATAAGTGCTACGAAGACCATTCTTCCGAATTGTCAGGATGATAATGGTATTTTAGATGGTGCTTCAACGGCTTACCAGGCAATGCAATTGATGAAACACCGACAGTGCTGAGCGATGAGGCGCAAGTTTGGGATGTTGGAAGTACCCCCCTTGAGACGGAAAAAGAGAGTCCCATGCTGCATTTGTTTCGTTCGAGGGCTTTTGTCCATAAGTCTGATTGTATACGAATATTTCTGATTTTGTAGTGACTAGGCAAAAAGTCAGGATGTTCTTGTAACTAGAGCTCACGAATACGTACGATGGATAAAGTCATCTGATTCTATCTTACTGTAGTACCTTCCAGCAGAAAAAGAGGCTGCGGATAAAAATATGGCCAGTAAAACAAAGACGAAATGTGACTTTGAGAAAGGAACACAAGGTTTCCGAGGCTGCTTCTCCAAAGGATTCAACAAGGAATAATACCGGGAAGGTGGCATTGTAAAAAGCTTCACCATTTTCAAATTTGAAATATGTGAAAAGAATACGCATCTATTTACCTGTCTGGTTTGATAGAACCCATTTTGTCGGAACGCATAGGCCCTTACATATTATCAAGTAAGAAAGCGGGTTGAACCTGCCCAGGTGCATATGCATATGTATCCTTTGCATATCCGTTACGAACCTACAGCGCATAATCAATTTATGCACCCTGCCTCTCAGCGGCATATAACCCAGACAAATTGACGCTGAGAAAAAAGGTTACAGCTAGAAATATTGACAAATACGATACCCCGCTATCACTGCCTCTTAGCTCTCCACTTTTTATCAGCTCTTGTTCATCCGTCAAAACACATAGATACAAGCCCAACCATACTAAAGATTCTTACAGGTTTCTGTATTAACAATCCGATAATTTCATCATGAGTCTTCCAAAAACAATGCAAGCTATCTACGCTTCTCTTCCCTCAGCGACAGCGTAACTGTGACTTACTCTTAACAATCTGCCTATCCCAACTATCCCTTCAGGATCCAACCCAGCTTTGTTCCGCATTCATGCATCAGGAATCAACCCTTCCGATGTTGCTAATTCGATCCTTGATCGATTCGGTGGAAAAAAGCCCATAATTTCAGGTCGCGACTTCGCTGGTACCGTTATTCAAGCTCCATCCGATGCCCAACTTGACGGTGCCGAGGTATATTGAACTTCTGGTCGAGAACTCAGTCTCTCCGTTGATGGAACTCATGCCGAATATGTTGCTATACCTGTTGAGGGCTTGGCTACTAAGCCCAAATCACTCAGTTGGGCCCAGGCGGCAGTCGTTGGTGTTCCTTAACGGCTTATTTGATGCGAGAGAAGGCTGCTGCACGTGCCGGAGATGTAGTTTTGATATTTGGCGCCAAGAGAGCTGTCTGAAAAGCCGCAACAAAAATCGGAAAGGCCAAAGGACTCAAAATAATTACTATATCGAGGACAGATGGCGCTGATGTAAATGTGGCAACAGATGAAAATTTGCAGAAGGTGTTAGAATTAAACAATGAAAAGAGGACCCAGCATCATTCTTGACTGCGCAGGATCCCCGGTTTTAATGGAGAAGGGTCTTGCTATATTAGGAAAGGCTGGAAGATATATGTTCGTTTCTGGTATGAGTGGAGGCGGCCCCGAAGTGAAGGTTAATATCATGAAGATGCTGGCAATGGATCAAAGCTTGCATGGAGTCAACAGCTGGAGCCTTAGTTTAGCTGAAGTAAAGGACCTCATGGCTAAGCTAGGCAAAATGTTTGAAGATGAAGAAATCAAGAGTCCAGAGGAAAATTCGCTGTCCAAAGTTAATATTGTGGATGCGGTTGATACTTATCAAGAAGTTGCGAAAGTAGATGGCAGGAAGTTTGTGATTGTTTTGCAGGATCAAGAAGTTTGACGATAGGTTACACAGCCCTACTGACCAATGGTCGGCGTGCTATATGTTTATACATCACATCATCGGAGTCTTTCTTTCCTTATTCTTTAGTCAAACCAATTCATTGGTATTATATTGATATTATTATCAATATAATCACTATATTTATATCACTTCCGAATCATTCCTTGTATGCTCTGGGATTCTCTTCAAGAAGTTTAGTTGCTACCATTAGAAAGTAGATTTGAAATGCGAACAACATTATACGAGGTATTATATGAGCCCCTTGATCATAACATATTATATCGCATGGCATGGTTCATTGAAGGTGAGGTTAATATTGAATATTCTGGAGTTATTAAATAAATAAAGAAGATCATAGTACTATAACATATTTTTCTAGATTTTTCAAGAGATTTATTAATATCACTCACTACCTTACTTATTATTTATATTCTTTTCAAGCTACTATTCATTCATCCATCTCAATATCAATATCATTGCCATATATAACAACAAAAATCCAATAAACAGCAATATGCAGAATTAGCAACAACAAAAAAGTACCTAGTACTCCCAATACCCCGAATCCAGAACCATCGAAAGCCTTTAGCTATCAGAACCAGGATGCAACCGCCAAAACCAAAACCAAGATCAATTAAACTTCACTTGAATAGATAAATAAGCAGAAGAACAAGAGAATCGATTTGAGCTCCTCCTAGAGTAGTGTCGTTCAACAAGCACATCATTCATACTCCACTCCTCCCTCCCCTCCACCCCCCCTCTCAAATTCTTTTATACCTCCTCGGTATCCTACAAAAGATTTGCCCGACTTCTATCCTGGCAACCTTAAGTAAGTAGCATAACCACGCATCAAGCTTCCTCAATTTCCTTCGCACAACAATGAATGAATGCCCGGTGCAGAAAACCACGAAGGAAACTCCAATGTCCTGGAAGGTAAGATTACTTGTATGTATATATGTATTTAACCAAGTAAATCTCAATCAATATCTAATATCTAATATCTGATATCTGATTTGTAATTATGATAGCAACCAGCTGAATGAATCTTAACCCTAAGGACAAGACAAGACAAGACAAGGAAAATTGAAGCTGTAGGAGTCCGTATGTATATGCTTAGGTACTACATAAGTAATCAGGACATCCATCCATCCATCCATCCATCCATCGATCCACCCATCCATCCATCCACCCATCCACCCAAAAATACCCAGATTTTGTTTAAATAAAGAAAGAGAATTGAAACCATCCGTCGAGGTCCAAATAGCCGACTACTACTGTATACAATAGCATAGCGAAAACGAACCGACAAATGTTGCTTCGAGATTTGGCTGTTGCTGTCTGTCATTCTCGCTGTTATGGTAATCCATCCATCAATCCATCCATCTCCTCTCTCCTCTTCCCCCCTCTCCTCTTCCCCTTCTCCTCCCCTCCTCTTCCCATTTCACTCCCCATCCATTCCCTTCATCCATCCATCCCTCCACTCCTCTCCTCTTCCCCCCTCTCCTCCTCCTCTCTTCTCAAACCTCCTCCTGCTCTCCTCTCCCCTCTACCCCCTCTACCGTTGCGTTTGCGGTTGCGTTGGCGTTTGCGGTTGCGTTGGCGTTACATTTGGAAAGATGTTAGTTATGTTATGCATATATTATGATATCTATATGCACATTCATAAGATCAATCACATTCACAACAAATCAGATCAAATCACACCACATCAAATCAAATCAAATCACAAGACACTCCCCCCCTCTCCCTCCCCCTCCCCCTCTCTCCCCCCTCTCTCCCCCTCTCTCCCCCCCTCTCTCCGCCTCCCCCATCACCCATCACCCATCACCCAGCACCCAGCATCACCCAACACCCACAAGCAGGTAAAAAAAGGTAAAAAAAGGTAAAAAAATGTATATCCATTCCATTATTATATTCCACACGCAACTGTACAATCCCGGCCGCATTTTACTTTTTCCTAATAATGGGGTATCATACCACTCCCACTCCCACTCGCACTCCCATTCATATCCACCCCCATACCCATTCATATCCACCATGATACCATTCATAAATACAGAGAAGTGAGGTAAAGTGAGGTCAGGTAAGATAAGGTAAGATAAAGTACCTAGAAAAAGTCTTTCGAGGGAGAAAAAGGAAAAGGAAAAAAAAAAAGAAAAAGAAAAAAGTTAAACAGAAAAGAATCGACCATCTCTGGATGCAACGCCAAATGTATTTACCCCCTGGGGATGCAAGCCCGAGACGCATTGCGAGTACGACTGGCAGCAATGTAAAGTAAACCCCCTTCCATACCTCCTCAAACCGATCCTCTTTCGAGAATCTGCGTGTATATGCCGAATTGAAAAACCATCCACGAAGAAATAAACGCCAACCATATGGATGTATGCCTCCCTGTGAGATCCATTCACACATCAATGCCCCCCCCCCCCAATCATCTTTCCGTGCACCATGATCTTACATTGGCAAACTCGATAGTTCTTCTTTCCTCTCTATCAAACACCCCCGCCCCTAAAGTCATAACCGCAGTGTGGTAGGATGGAATGTATGCTTCATATTTAAAAAGTCTGTCCGAGACTCAAAAGAAGACCCTTCCCCATCAATTCGGACTGGACAGAGTTTGACTACTCTCAGACTTCTCATCCAATCCCCAGTCTCTATCCCTCTCTCTTTCCTTTTCTCTTTCCTTTTCTCTATCTCTTTTATGAGCATGTCCAATCCCACTTCCATTTCCATTCTTCATCTTCTTCCTCTCCCTCTCATCATCCGGTGGCATCGAACCAGGTTTCAGTACTGGTGTTGAACTACCACTACCAGGTCTCCCCAGAAGTAATTTCTTCTTTTTCTTCTCACTCAATCCCGCAATACCGAGACCATCTTTTGCCTTCTTGACTATCCCCGCCCCCGTCTTATTAACTAGCGTCTTCTTTTTCGGTTCAACACTTGCTCTTCTTCCGTATTCACCATCTCGATCATCATCTCCTGAATCATTATCATCGTCACTATCCGGTCTCTTGTGTTCGAAACTTAGGTTTGATGAAGAGAGTTGTGAAGGTGTCTTTGTCATCTTTGGAGCTTTGAGTTTGTTCTTCAGAATGATTCCACCCGAGCTTCCTGGTTTCTTCAAGAATTTCTTCTTCTTCTGTGGAGAATCGGATTCGAAATCTGGGTCATCGGCTGCTTCGCGTTTATTGGGGCTACTCCTCTTTAACCCATTGGGTTGTGGTGTGCCCTGTCGACTTATTGGTGGTGTGCCATTTTGACTGTTGTTTCCTGTACCCAATCCATTTCCATTAATCTTAAAAGCGGCTGCTCGTGCAGAATCTCTTCCTCCACCTCCAATACATTTCACCATATGATTATTCATTCGTTTGATCGGTAGGAACGTATTGCAATTGTGACATTTGGCGTGTGGAAATGAGATTGGTTTCGCAGGTCCATCATCTTCACCATCCATACTATTCGGCGTTCCCTCTTTCTGTTGTTGTAGTAAAGGATTGATCATGTCCTTCTTTTTCTTTCCTCGACCTGGTCCTTCTGGCACATATGTTTGACCGTAAACATCATGCCATGGTTTCTCAATGAATGGCCTCTTCTTGCAATATTCCTTTCCTGGTGTAGGTTTCTTTGCTCCCACTCCATCGGTAGGGTGTAAAAGTCGAGGCAATCCACACTTTGCGCAAATAATCTCATCGACCAATTCTAGAGGATTGCCTTTTAAGAAAACTTCTTTATTTTCCCATTTCGCAGCATCGGTTTCTATGATTTGGTTGGTGTTCCATGAACTCGAGGGATCGTCTGATCCATCAGGATTGGTTTCTGCGACTTTTTGTTCAATGACAATAGCAGCAGAACATGCTTTTGCCATTTTCTCCTCTCGATGAGTTTGTAATACAATATCATGAATGATGTTATAAAAAATATCATCCAGTACAGCATTTGTCTATATGGAAGGTTAGTAAATTGGTAGTAAGCAAGGCGGCCAAAGTTAAAGATTAATCAAGTCAACAAGGAAACAAGTAAGGAAGAGAATAATTACAAGTCTCCCCATATCATCAGTTTGTTCATCTTGACCAGCAATTATTATACCAGAATGTGGAAACTGGTCGTTGGCAGACATTTTGAAGTTGTCTCGAGAGGTTGATTGATTATTCTTGAAATTAAAATTGATTTCTCGAAAACCCCAAGGCTGACGAAATTGTTACTTGTGATTTTGGGGGTTGGGGTGAGGTTGGGAGGGGGAAGGGTTTTGATCTGATGCAAAGAAATGAACTTGAGAACTTGAGAACTTGGAGGAGATCTCTCTCTTTCAAGAAATGATAAAAAGTATTTGGAGTAGAGGAGAGATCATTTTATTATTGATATGAAATGATATTGAACTTTTGAGGTAAAAAAAGACAATAGAAATAGGTGTTTTGTCTGGTTGTATGGTTTTCTCGGAATATCTTCACGTTTTTCTCTATAATAGAAAATTGGATGATATTGGATGATATTGGATGAGATTGTCTTCGTTTCCCCAAGGTTGACCTCTAAGTAGGTGAGGTAGGCTGGTGGTAGGTGTAGTAGGTAGGTAGGTACTTTCGGGAAACTGGTCAGGTCAGGTCAGATCAGGTACTTTGCAGTTTCACCCAACCTCATGTTAAACTCAAAGCTCATTGATGTTCTAAATTATTGCCAGCCCAATATCAACTTCATTAGGTTAGTCAAGGCGGTGAATTAGAGATGGGATATTGTGTGGCTTAAATGTGGCCTTATACTGTGGCTTAAATGTTGGAATAATTTGACTCACCCTCTCTCTCTATCATTGATGACTAATTAAAGCTTTTCAACCAACAGTTGACCCTTAAATTTGGAAAAGTGTCATAAGTGAAGGGGAGAAGAAAGGAAAGAGTACCTAAAAATGGATCATTGTGGCTAGTGAAAAAGGTACAAAGTTGTCGAATGATATCCTTGAACCTTGATATGATTCTTGATTCCTCATTTCCTCATTCCATCGAATTATATTATTGTTGACATAAATACTTTACTCAGTACTCGTACTTTCGTAATGGTGGGAAAGTCTAGTTGACAGATCTCTTTTCTTATTTATAACCTCCTTTTCTTCTATACTCTACGCAGTTAACTTTGGTCAAATACTGGTACTGTTCATTCACTTGTCAAGTCACGGCAGTCAACACAGCTATCCATCCCTATTATTCATTCCCGCTTCCAAGCATTTGTATCACTCCTTAATAAACATCTACCAGGACTCAGCCAAGTAATTGAGCAATGACGATGACAACAGGCACCATGTCAAATAATACCCCTCCACCACCACGCTCTCAGCAATCTACCATTCGATCATTTTTCCAGCCAAAACAACCAACATACACTCCACCACCAGGGACTTCACCAATCACAACTACAAATCTCCACGTCAATGAGAATGAAAATGCAAGACAAGAAGTACCTCCACCTTCACCTGCATCAGGTCCACCAAAGTCGATCAATACCCCTCCACCAAAATCGGCAACTACCGCCACCCCAGATTTCACTCCCGCACCACAGGAGCTTCCCCAAGGTTATAAAATCGAAATCCCCCAAGAACATCATATACAACCTCTCCGTCGCATCAATGCTCTCCTTCTTCCCATTCCATACCCCGATTCTTTCTACCACGCTATAACGTCTCCTCCACCATCTTCCACGCCAATCTCCCTCTCTTTCTCTAGAGTGGTTACATATACATCCTCCGATCCCAACTCCGAACCAAAAGTAATCGGTTCACTAATCTGTCGAATTGACCCATCTCCACCTTCCTCTCCAAATGCTCAAGCCCCCGCAAATACATATAGCATCTACCTACAATCCCTCACACTACTCTCGCCTTACCGAAATCTCGGACTCGCAACCGCGCTCCTCAACTCCGTCATCGAAACCGCTACATCTACTCGCATACCCCTGGGGGTGAAGATAGAAGGTCTCTATGCACATGTCTGGGTCGAGAATCAAGAAGCGTTGGAATGGTATCGCAAGCGGGGATTCGAAAACGGGGAATTGGTGGAGGGATATTATAGGAGATTGAGACCACAAGGAGCATGGGTTTTGAGACGGAGATTTTCCGTGCACGATCATATTTCTCGACAACCACAACCACAAGCAAATCCAAATGCAAATCCAACATCAACGCCAAACTCCCTCGGGAGTGCGAAATCACCCCCAGCAGGAACCACAAGACCACCCCCTTCCCACCACCCCGCCTCATTCCAAGACCGTCGTCCCGATCGCGAATGGAATGATTTACCCGAAGAAGTATTCTTGCGGCCCCGCGCCCCGGGAGAAGAACCAAGCAAAGACAGTTCGAGAAGTAGCAGTCGGAGTCGCGTTTCGGGTGCTGAGGGCAAGGCGGGCGGAAAGAAAAAGAGAAGTTATCCCGCGGCGGCTTTTGGTTGAGTTTGTTTTTATGGCTTGGTTTGGTTTGGTTTGGTTTGGTTTGGTTGGTTTTGGAGCTGGGCGGATGAGAGAGAGGAGAGATTTCGGAGTTGGGGGTTGGGTCGGATTGGGTTGGGTTGGGTTGGATTAGGCTGGGTTGGGTTGGATAGATAGATGGATAGATAGATGGGAATCGAAATGGAAATCGAAATGGTAATAGAATCATAATAGATAGATAGAACAGAGCAGAGCAGAACAATAGAAAATAATAGAAAATAATAGGATAGGAGCAGATTTTAAATTGAGCGGGAAAGAAAGGCAATGTAAGTCAAGGCAATGAATGTAATGAAAAGCAATGCAATGAAAGGTAGAAAATGGAAGTTGGGAAATAGAAGTTGGGAAATAGAAGTTGGGAAATAGAAGTTGGGAAATAGAAGTTGGGAAATAGAAGTTGGGAAATAGAAGTTGGGAAATAGAAGTTGGGAAATAGAAGTTGGGAAATAGAAGTTGGGAAATAGAAGTTGGGAAATAGAAATTGGGAAATAGAAGTTGGGAAATAGAAGTTGGGAAATAGAAGTTGGGAAATAGAAGATGGGAAATAGAAGTTGGGAAATAGAAGTTGGGAAATAGAAGTTGGGAAATAGAAGTTGGGAAATAGAGGGATTTAGCAAAATTTCTTAGGTTTTCTAAGCTAGCTAACTCTAGTGGCCCTAAATAGGTATAGATCTTCGAAGCTAAATTTAAATAGGTATAGCTTTTTTTGCCTATTTGGGAGATAGCAACGTAAGAAACTTAAGAAACGATCTTGATTAGTTGTCAAGACCGTTTCTTACGTTGCTATCTTTTTGTGGATCCAATTAACCCTTGCAATTCTTATGAAAATTATGAAAAAAGCAACAATGCGTAACACTAAAATTAAGCGAGATTTAATTGGATCTTGATTATTAATCGATTTCAAAAGTTTTCAAAAGCTTTGAATGGTCAGTTCGATCCACAAAATCTCTACAAAATCCATTTTAGGCATAGCTAGCAACTTAAGAAACTTAAGAAATTTTGCTAAAGACCTCTAATAGAAGTTGGAGTTGGGGAAAAATATAAACAAATGATTGAATGTTATTTTATTTTATTTTATTTATCTAGGTACTTATTATTAGGTAGGTAATATGAGATGATATGATATAATATGATTTAGATGTACTGTACCGATGTATGTATGTATGAAGATTAAATATTAAATATCTTATAAACCCAGGATAGTATAGATGGATGGATGGATAGATGGATAGGTGATAGATGGATAGATGGATAGATGGATAGATGTATAGATGGATAGATGTATGTATAGATGTATAGATGGATGTATGACTTGGGAGCCAAAGGTAGGTAGTCCATATATATATATATAGGTAGGTAGGTAGATATATAAGGTATATATATACACATGCGCGGAATATCGTATATCGATTGGTGTATGTATATCTAGGTATATATAGATAGGTATATAGGTAATATAAGATTAAAATTGGTATGCAACTGCACTCCTAAACGCCTTTCTTTCTTTCTCCTCTCCTCTCCTCCCCCCAATCATCCCCCCCCAATCATTCCCCCCCATCCCCTCACTCACTCACTCACTCACTCCTCCCCCTCACTCATCCCCCTCACTCATCCCCCTCACTCATCCCCCTCACTCATCCCCCTCACTCATCCCCCTCACTCATCCCCCTCACTCATCCCCCTCACTCATCCCCCTCACTCATCCCCCCCTCACTCATCCCCCCTCACTCCTCCCCCTCCCCCTCCAAAACCCACCCCCTCAAAATCCGCACCTCCTCCACCGGACGATCCCCCTCCCCCGTCCTCACCATCCCCATCCGCTTCAACACGCCCATCCCCCTTGTCACCCGTCCAAAAATCGTATGTTTGCCATCTAACCAGGGCGTCGGCGCTAACGTGAGGAAAAACTGCGAGCCGTTGGTATTGGGGCCGCTGTTGGCCATGCTGAGGATGCCGGCGCCGGTGTGTTTTAGTGGCTGTAGTGAGGATGTGGAGGAGGATGTGGATGTGGAGGATGAGGAGGGGCCTGGCGGCCCTGGGGGAATAATTTCGTCCTCAAATTTATCACCGTAAATCGAAGTCCCCCCCCGTCCGGTGCCCGTCGGGTCGCCGCTCTGGATCATGAAATTCGCGATGATGCGGTGGATGAGCAGGTTGTCGTAGTAGCCGCGTTGGATGAGGGTGCGGAAGTTTAGACAGGTTTTGGGGGCGTGCTGGGGGTAGAGCTCGAGGGTTATGGTTCCCTGGGGGCGGGGTGTTAGTTGGAGTGGAGGGGGGAGGGGTTGGAAGAGGGGGAGGAGGGGAGGATGATATGGGGGGGAAGCTGGAGGAGAGGGGAGTAGGAGGCGGGGAATGGGAATGGGAATGGGAAGGGATGACTTACCATGGTGGTTTCTAGGGCGATGTTTACTGCCATCTTGTTTTGGGGTATGTGTATAGCGTATGGAGTATGGAGTATGGATTATAGTGTATGGTATGAATTGTTATAAATCGTTGTGAATTGAATGGGATTGATCGTATATTACTTAAACCCCAACTCCCTAACTTTAAGATGGGTAATTCAATTATAAGTTAATTGGTAAGTAGATAGGTAGCTCGATACCGGTAGATTGGTAGAATACTAGATATATATCTATATGAAGTTTCGAGAAGGCTTTGATTTCATGGGTATTTATTTTATTTTTCTGCAAGGCTGAGAGAATTTAAGCTTATTCTAACTGTACCGTGTAAGCAAAGCAGTGCAAGGTTATCGCCTCGTTAAAACCCTGCTCTACTCTGCTCTGCCCAGCCTAGCCCGGCTACCTCATACTCTTTGTTTCTAAAAGGACAACATTTGAGTAGGTTACCCAATATCAATATCATTCACTTAATCTTCAACTTCTGATTTCATGATTTCACACTTGCAGTGACGGGAGAGCGAATTACATTTGTGGGAAGATCACGTGAATATACCATATTCACGTAAATGTACCTAACTAGAGCTACGGTGCCTGTATCCGGAATATCCATCCAGAGTATATAAACCCACACTGCATACACATTTTAAACCCCATACGCAATATTACACTTCTCACACCATTACCATCACAACATTACTTGGAGGATAGAAAAGATCAGATCTATCTCTCTCTCTCTCTCTCTGAGTTTAATCATAAAGAGTATTCTAGATTTTAAATTTAAATCCTGAAAGAGACCTGAAAACTATAAGTTACACACAGCTTCTAAAACTGTCAGTTTGGGTTGTCATTCACTCACGATTTCCTTCACCACTACCACCACCACCACCTCCACGTCTCTGATTTGATTCTCCAAATACCACATCAACACCAACTTCAACCAAAAATGGATAACTTTAAAGACTTCCTATTCAAATATGGCACCAAGATCTATGAAGAACGAGAGTCGATCATATTACCAATTCAGATTACCCTCGCAGCTCTCTTTCCCATTTACATCGGATCACATGCATCACTCAAACGACCTCCTTCCGCCTCACCCTCATCAGATGAAGATGAAGATGAAGAAGTAACGGATTCTTCAGCGGAAAACCTCCAACCATTGGATGCTATTATATATCCCCTTTTTGCCGGTGCAACATTGGGAGCCCTTTATATCATCATCAAATGGTTTGATGGTGTTGTCACGCTCAATAAGATAATGGGATGGTATTTTTCCGGCACGGGCATTTTTGGCGTTTGGAAATTGGCAAAGGATTTGTTGGATATGTTGATTGGCTTTATCTTTCCCAGCGTGTGGACGAGAAGAAATCATATTTTTCACGTGGATCAGAAGATGAGATGTCAAATGGTTCAAGAGGAGAATGGAAAGTTGGTCAAGGTTCAAGGAGTTACGAATCCTCTTCCGGGTCGTGCTTCAAATTATCATCTTCCGGAAACCATCACGAATATGATGTGGAGCATTCGTGGCCTGCTCAGAACTACTTATGTGCTTCATCTTCACATCAAGAATTTCATACCTCATCGGAAATATTCCATTACATGTACAACGGTTTTGGGTTTGGAAATCGGTGTCCTCACAATCATGGCTTACAATTTCTTCAATGCTCCATGGTACCTTACAAATATCATTAGTTATGGTTTTGCCTATGGATCTCATCAATTTTTAAAATCACCCACCTTCTCCACCGGTTACTTGGTTCTCCTTGGACTCTTCTTCTACGATATCTATATGGTGTTTTATACACCTCTCATGGTAACCGTTGCCACATCTCTAGATGTCCCCATCAAACTGGTATTTCCGAAAACTGCGGGTGGAAAAGGGAGTATGTTAGGATTGGGTGATGTTGTATTACCTGGAATGCTTATCGCATTGGCATTGAGGTTTGATTTATATCTACATTATGTGTATTTGGGAAAATCTTCCTCGAAGTCTTCCCCTTCAACCTCATCCTCATCCTCATCCTCACCCACCAAAACCATCTCCAAAGCTTCCTCTCCTCCCAGTTCCCCGACCCCAAAAAATCCCCCCTATAAACGCGCAACCGGTCTCTGGGGTGAACGTTACTGGACCTCAACATATACTCCCCTCCCATGGGGGAACCCCAACCTCGAAACCGGCACCGAAGGAACGCGTTTCCGCAAACCATATTTCAAAGCTTCGTTGCTAGGATATACCCTCGGAATGATAGCAACATGGACCTCCCTACTCGTTTTCAAAGCCTCGCAACCAGCTTTATTGTATCTCGTTCCGGCCGTCACGGGATCATTGTTGGTCATGGCGTTGCTGAGGCGGGAATTCGGTCTCTTTTGGGGCTATAATGAAGATGGGTGTTTAGAGGAGGGATGCACTGCGGAAGAGGAGAAGAAAATCATGGGTGGGATTGGAAAGAATGGTCTCGAGAATGTGATGGGCGATGAAGAGGTGGAGGAAGAGAAGACGATGCAGGAAATGTTGAGGGAAAAGGAGGAGCCGCAAGTCAATCACTCGATGCTGGATTCTTCAGATACAAGTTCGATTCTCTCGGATGGATCGATTTCCTGGCCTGGTGATTCTCCTCCTTTTCACTTAAGTGATTCTGCGAGCGATGCGCATGCGGATGTGGATGTGGATGTGAATGTGGATGTGGATGTGGATGTGGATGTAGATGATGAATTGATATCTGCCAAGAAAAGAATCGGAAGGGATGAAGACCCAATCTTCCTCTTCTGGATTACTGCGTTATCATCGAAATTGAAATCGAAATCGAAATCGAAATCGAAATCGAAGTCGAATGGTGTTGGTACCAGTGCAGCAATTGCGGAAGTAGCAAAGAATATAAGATAGAAGGTTGGAGGAAGAGGATGAGGATGAGGATGAGGATGAGGATGAGGATTAGAATTGGGATTGGGATTAGGAGTTGAAGTTGGAGTTGGAGTCGGAGTTGAAGGTGGGATTGGGGTTGGGATTGGGGTTGGGATTGGGATTCGGATTCGGATTCGGATTGGGATTGGAAGAATGAAGATGAGGTACTCATATATTCATCCATACATCCATACACGCACGTACATACTCACATGCATACACACATAGAAATGGGAGTGAGAGTGGAAATACTAGTTAGCTAGCTATTTTAAATCGCGGCAGTGTATTTATATTTATATTTCGTACTTTCTTTCGTGCTTTCTTTAGTTCTTCCGTGCTTTGGTTCTAATATAAAGACTAGACTAGGGTAGTGTAAAAAATAAACAAATGAAGTATTCTTAAATAAACATACCTATATATATATACCTATATATATATACCTATATATATATATCTATATATTCTTATATGTTAATACCTATACTTACTAGATATTTAAATTTAGATATGTATTTGAATTAGATATCTCTCTATACTGAATATTTACCCAATTAACTTATACTTTCTTTTACTTTTACTAGATACCTATTATATTAATCTATCTACCTTCCCTTCTTTATTCTCTTCTTTATTCTCTTATATATTTATATTTATATATTTATATATTTTTCTTTTTCTTTTCCCTTTTCCCTCTTCCCTCTTCCCTTTTTCCTCTTCCCTTTTCCCTCTTCCTTTTTCCCTTTTTCTCTCTTCCCTCTTCTCTCTTCTCTCTTCCCTTTTCCCTCTTCCCTCTTCCCTCTTCCCTCTTCCCTCTTCCCTCTTCCCTCTTCCCTCTTCCCTCTTCCCTCTTCCCTCTTCCCTCTTCCCTCTTCCCTCTTCCCTCTTCCCTCTTCCCTCTTCCCTCTTCCCTCTTCCCTCTTCCCTCTTCCCTCTTCCCTCTTCCCTCTTCCCTCTTCCCTCATCCCTCACCCCCTCCCTCACTCGCCCATTAACTAACTATCATTTCCAAATTTCCAGCAATCAACATTTCTTATTCATCTCATTATACACATATATACATTACTTACCTACCTATATACCTACATACGCCTATATACCTACCAAGGTACCTATCTACCTACCCATCTACCTATCTTATATATCTATCTACCTTAGGTACTGTTTATTGATACTATCGATACTATCGATACTGTTGATACTCTTAATATCTACTTACCGTACCTATTTACTATATTTACTATATTTGCCACCTAATTACTAGATGGAATATATTGAATATATTAATATATCATATTTGATACCTACTGTATTTGATATCTACTGTATTTGATACCTACTATATTTAATACCTATTATATTTGATATCTACTATATTTAATACCTACTGTATATTAAATTAATGATTTAACAAGCCTACCGCAAAAGAGAGGGTGTCGAAAAAGGTTATAAATAAGCTATTAATAGTACCGTAAAAACCTACCTATAATTAAGGTTCGTAGATTCGTAGGTTCGTAGGTTCGTAGGTTCGTAGAATCGGAGGGAGGAGGTAGGTTCGGAGGGAGGAGGTAGGTTTAGAGGGAGGAGGTAGGTTTAGAGGGAGGAGGTAGGTTCGGAGGGAGGAGGGAGGAGGTAGGTTTAGAGGGAGGAGGTAGGTTCGGAAGAAGGAATCGTACGATTTTTAGGTTTTTAGATTCGTAGGATCGGAGGAGGTAGGTTCGTAGGTTCGTAGAATCGGAGGGAGGAGGTAGGTTCGGAGGGAGGAGGTAGGTTCGTAGGTTCGTAGGTTCGTAGGTTCGTAGGTTCGTAGGTTCGTAGGTTCGTAGGTTCGTAGGTTCGTAGGTTCGTAGGTTCGTAGGTTCGTAGGTTCGTAGGTTCGGAGGGAGGAGGTAGGATCGGAGGAAGGAATCGTACGATTTTTAGGTTTTTAGATTCGTAGGATCGGAGGGAGGAGGTAGGTTCGGAGATTCGTAGATTCGTAGATTCGTAGGATCGGAGGGAGGAGGTAGGTTCGGAGGAAGGAATCGTACGATTTTTAGGTTTTTAGATTCGTAGGATCGGAGGGAGGAGGTAGGTTCGTAGGTTCGTAGAATCGGAGGGAGGAGGTAGGATCGGAGGGAGGAGGTAGGTTCGTAGGTTCGTAGATTCGTAGGATCGGAGGGAGGAGGTAGGATTGGAGGGAGGAGGTAGGTTCGTAGATTCGTAGATTCGTAGATTCGTAGGATCGGAGGGAGGAGGTAGGTTCGTAGGTTCGTAGGTTGTAGATTCTAAGTGGGGTATAGACCTCGCTGTCGCTACCCCTGTCACCCAATTAAATCACTTAATTATGAAAACTTCAACAACTTCTTCAAAATTGCTTATTTCGGATCGGGCTTATCAATTTTCCGATCAAAACCTACTACTTTATATATATATACTATAAATTTGAAGAATTTCGAGCTGAAAAACCAACGGAAAAGCATACTTAATCAATTGCTACTATATCACTACTATCTACTATACTATAGTGTATGGTAGTCTATATGGTAGTCTATCATGGTAGTCTATATGGTAGTCTATCATGGTAGTCTATAGACTATAACGTTTCTTATTTTTAGTCTAGCTTTCTGTAATAGGAAATCTTCCACATTAGGAAATGGAAGCGAGATTCCTCATACAAAATTTTATACCGAAGTTTATCCACACGGAACCTACATTACTCCGTGTTATTGATTTAATGATTTGATTCTCTAATCCGAATACACCCTTTCCCTCCTCCCCCAAATCCCATCGCAGACTCTAACTCCAACTCCAATTCTAACTCCAGCTCCAAGCCTAATAACTCCAACTTTTAACTCCCATATTTCCCAATTTCGCTTGATTTCTTTATTTCTTTATTTTTTTCTATCCACACCATCCCAGTCCAGTCCAGTCCAGCCCAGTCCAGTCCAATCTAAAATAGCATGCATACCAATGCATCAAGCATCTAGCATCAAGCAATTCGCCTACCTATCGATATATAATATTATAATAATTACATCCCCCCCTATCTCCCCTCTTCCCCTTCCCCTCCCCCTTCCCCTTCCCCTCCTCCCATCCACACCCCCACCCCACCACCTCCCTAAGAAACACACCCCGGTAATTTCCACGCCACCAAATCCTCCCTCACATCAAATTCATCCACCTCCCTCGGATATCTATACGTAGGAGCATAACCCAATCCCATCCCCAATCCAGGCCCATGAATATGACCCAAAGACCTCGCAGAACCCTGTGCATGACCCGATCCCGATGCATGACCCGATCCATGTGCATGTCTCAAACCCAGTCTTCCCCTCTCTCCATCCCTATCTCTCTCTCCATGCTCCCCATCATCATCCCTGTCCTGCGCCGAAGCAGGAACCGATGCCGATGCCGATGCACCACTCACACTTCTTGATCCGGGGGCGCTGGAAGAAATCAATGAGAGCCCGCTGCGTGTCGTATCGTTACTTTTTCTATATCGATGACCTCTTCCTTCTTTTCCATCTCTCGCATCCCTCGTATCCCTCACATTCCCCCTCGCCGAAGCAGTCGTAGACGCAACCGTCATATTAGATCTCAAACTAGCATCCGAAGGCGATCTTCGATGTCTTCTCAGATCCTCGCCACTACCCCCACTCGCGCTCAACAGGGAATTCATATCATCATGAGTGATTCGCGGGGTGTGGACATCGGTCCCCGCACTCCCGTTCGTACTCCCATTCCCATTTCCATGGAGATTATGTGGATCGCGTTTCCATCCGTCGCCGCCGGCAAATATATCTTCGACGCATTCATCGGCTGCCATTTCCAAGGGGGAGGCAGACCAGGAGGCCGCGAGCGCGCATCGGTACATGTCGTGGAGATCGGATCGGTCGGAGGATTTTTGTGGTTGCGGTGTGTCTATTTTGTTTGTCAGTATGATGAATGTTTCTGAGGCATATGTGATGTGATGTGATGGATAGAATGGAATTGGGTGAGATATGATCTGATATGATATGATAAGAAGAAAAGCCCCAAAACTCACTCCCAGCATCATCACCCTCCCCATTCTCCCCCTTCATAATCCCCGCGATCCCCCCAAATACCGGCGCACTCTTCAATGCCGGGGCGACAAAATTCCTCTCCCCATCAATCTGCCTCATGGTAATGCCAATCTTGGCCGTACTATTAATCTTACTCTCCTGCATCAAATATCTGCGGACGACTCCCTCCTCCCCCTCGACTTCACTCTCGTCGACATATTCCGCGAGATTCAAGGTGATGTGTCCGAGGGTGACTCGTTCCCCTTTGGCCGATTGTCCCGAGTTGTAATCTTGGATCACTTCGAAGTGGAGGAGACATTCCGTGAGATGGTTGTTTTTATCGATCGTGAGTCGGAGTGGGATCGTTCGCATGTAGTCCCAGGATACTTTATGTTCTTTTATCGGGGACCGTGAGGTTTGTCCGGAGTGTTCTGAAGCTGTGCTGGTGGGGAGTGTCCATTTTATGTAGGCGGTTCCGCTGGTTAGAGGGACGTTGTTAAGGTCTATTATCTGAGGAGGTGGGTGTTAGTTGTGAGCTGCGGGTTGATGGATGGGATAGAGATTTGATTTGAATGAGAGAATGTGCCAGGGCAAAATGGAAAGGGGGATACTTACTTTGAGTACTAAATCGAATTTTGGCTATTCATATTATTTGTTAGTTAATTGATAACCTTAAGTATATACTCAAATCCATCCATCCATCCATTGATGCATCAATCCCTCAACTCTCCCCTCAAACCAAATGGCATATATCCATATCCAAATCCCATCCCCATCCCCATCATCATTTAACAATCAAAATAAATAAACAGAAACATACCTTTCTCGCCTTAGATACTAGCAGAGGAATAATAAACATAATCAGCAATGAACCCTTATAATTGATCCCCTTCCATGACCTCACATCACCACATCACCACATCACCACACCACAACAACCACCCTTTCCTCCCTCCTTCCCCCCTAAGAAGAAGCCAAAAAAACTCACCCAAAACATTCATACTCATAGATTCCAAATCCTCCCAAAGAGGAAACCTCCAACAATTATTCCACGAAGAAGGATAAGTCGAACGATAAGTCAAAGACGAAGAAGTCGGAGCGGTAAAAGGGAAATGGAATTTGTTCCTTCTCCCAACCGGTGCGTGATAACTATTGATCAAGATGCTATCTTTAGCCAACACGAGACCGAGGCTAAAATGAAGAGGTGGTGGAGCTTGAGCTCGGGCTTGGGTTTGGGTTTGAGTTTGGGTTGGTACTGGTCCTGGTACTATTGATGAGGATTGGACTTGGATTGGGGCTGGTGTCGCTACTGGGGCTGGGGCTGGTGGTGCCATCTTTGCTTTATTCATTTCCCATGAAATAAAGGGGGTGAGAGAGATGGTTTTGTGTGTTTGGGAATAACATCAACATCAACAAGACACATCAATAAATAAATAAATAAACAAATAAACAAGAAATCGATCCCCTCCACGATTTTCATACTCATATTCATGATATAAAGATACCTAGATGAGATTCATTTCTTTCAATTGAATTGATTCGATTGCAATGGATTTCATTTCCATTTCCATCGGGATTGGAATTGCAAAGTTGCATTCCTTCTTTAGGTATCGTGAATTGGGCGGTTCGTTTTCGCCGTTCTCGTCTGTCTTATATAGGTAACTTACCTAGTATCTATCTACCTTCAGCTACCTACCTAGGTATATTGGATACGCCTGGGTGACTGGATTGGGAAGGTGGTGAATTGATTGCTTTCGATACTTTTTTGCATGCTTACGGAGTCGCTAGGAGTACGGGAGTACAGGAGTACAAGAGTACCTACCTAGGTATCTAGCTGGAGAGCTGCAAACGTTGATGTGTATATAGGTATTGAATTGAGATGTTTGAAAATCTTAAGCCGTATTTAGGTAGGTATTAGGGGGAGGGACGGGGAGAGGGCTGTTTTATATATGTACCTATGTAGCTTAGTGAATCGACAAGGGCTTTAGGTGAATTTCTTGCTTTCTAACTATCCAATATTATTACATCTATATTACTGTTATTGTTTGAAATTTTATATCGCTGCTTGTGATCCGTTGCGTTACAGGTGAGTTGAATTGAGTATTATCTAGATAATAAGCATAGGTAGATAGATAGATACCACTAATATATCAGCTTACTATATTTAATTTCGAAGAAACAGAAGGAATATCTATCTAGGTCCAATCAATCCTCCTTTACGAATATTCAATCTTTACTCATTTATTCCAGTTTTCAAGTAATTCAATTCATTCATTCGTTTATTCATTTATTCCATTTATTTCATTTACTCCAGCTTAATACAATACCTTGGTAAGTTACAAAAAAACCATCAAATATTCTTCTCGCCTAAGTAGACACTCTTCCAATAGAAATTCCACCCCTCCCCTCTCCTCTCCATTCAACAATCCACCCATTCATCCATCCCCCTTTTCATCTTCAATATGGATCCTCGTTTCATTCCGTACTCCATGGGGAATTCTCCCTACCTCCCTACCTACCTACCTACCCATCTACAACCACCAGCTCTTACTAATTAGAAACAACCTCATGTATATATACCTAGCTGGAGGTATTAAAACGAATCTCGATAATAAACAACTTATTTTTAAATTCAATCCAATTCAATTCGATATTAAATTAGATCAGATATCTAGATACTGTATCTAGATATCGTATCTAGATATTGTATCTAGATATTGTTATAACAATATACAATATAGATTATCAATATAAGGAGATGAGGAGATGAGATGGAATTTTATATTATTTTATTAAATTCAATTCAATTCAATCCAATTCAATTCAATTCAATTCAATTCAATCCAATCCAATTCAAGAAACATATCACTCTCAAATTCCCACACAATCTCCTCAATCTTTAAATAAAGAGTCTGAATCGAGATCGTTTGTTGTATGTCGTATGTTTTATTTTTATTTTTATTTTTTTCTTCCTATATCTACCTAGTAGGTAGTTAGTTGAGTGATTGAGTAATACTAACCTTAATTAGTCTTTAGTCTTTAGAAAATGAATAAATAAATAAATAAATAAATTTTCTAGAGAATCCATTTTTTTATTCATATAGAGTGCGGAGTACGGAGTACGGAGTTGTATCTATCTTACCCAAGGTACGTAGAGTAGTAAGAGAGAGAAAAAGAGAAAGAGAGAGAGAGAAGATAAAAGAGGGTTAATTGGGTACTGATTTACTGTCGGTACAATTATATAACCGTACATTGGAGCCATACAGAGCTGCAACGTACGGAACCAGCGTACGCTAGCGCGGACTAGCGCCTATATAGATCTATATATTCGGATCTACTCTAGCATAGCTTAATCAATCAGAACATTAGCAGATATAAAATTATAAATTGCCCACCATATACTCTTCGCAGACGATATCTCATCTCGAGACAATAGTTGAATAGGAGAGGGATTTATAATATTAGGCTGGTATGAAGTCATCAATCAACATTGGTATTGCTCAATCGAGATGAAAATTCATGGTGGGATATTCTTTGTGTGTTGTGGACTGCTGGATTGTATGCGTATATCTGGGTTTCTGAAAGCTTGAATGCTAATACATGTACATGTACATTGTGTATTGTGTATTGCCTCGACAACTTTAAAGATTGTCAAGTCAGAAGTCTGGCCTACGTATCCGATGCATATTATCATGAAATTAGTTGGGATATTCTATAGGATGAGGTTTCATTGGCTAGACAAGATCAAAATAACTTTCCGAATAGATAGGATCCAGAAGTTACCATATACAGCAGTGCTTTCAAATCCCACTCTATTCATTTTTTCTTTCGAAAACTGGATATTTACTCACTCATCAGTTATCTGTTGCATTTTCTCTGCGTAAAATTTCTAGAATCCTATTTTTCCCTTGCCATCTTGGTCGATACATTCAACATTCTTGTTTCCATTACGTCTGGTCTGTTCTACATCAATTTCCCATCATCCTTGAGTCGTTATATTTCAATCAAGCTTTCTGGTCTACATTCTTGCCATCCGAAAGCAGAACGATATCATCCAACCACGCCACGAAGAAGAAAATCTCACCAACCACTCGTCAAAAGGCCTCAATGAGCACCGTGGGTATCTCGAACAAAACAAGGTAAACGTTGGGTGGCAGATACAAAGAGAGAGCTATAAAGCTAGGGTTGATGGTTATAAAATCTTTGGTTCTATTGGGGATGCCGGGATGGCTTGGGATGTTTGTTATTGCATTGATGTAAAGGATTCTCGCGGCCGGGGAGACGAAAGTTATACCAGAGGATCTCTGGAAAATGGGCGATGAGATTCTTCGCGTAATCGGAGAACTTCGAACTAGAACGATTAGGGGGGCAGATTGATGATATAGGAGAGAGAGATAGAGTAGGTAAACTTCTAGGTCAGATTGATGATTTGAAAGACCTGACAAGACAGATGAGGGGAGCAGGAGAGACAGGAGATAATGAGTATCGTATGTTAAGAGAAGTCCCTCCCCTCTTCTGTAAATACTATGAGTTTTTAAATCTCAGATGAGCAGATTGTTCGTCAACTCGATCTTATTCTCGGCGAATAGAGAGCTGTTGGAATAAACCATGGGAGTGATAGTCATGCACATATACACGTATAATGCTTTCAGTTGACCATGTTTTATTAAGAGGTTCTAGCTAAAATGACCTGATTATATGCTTCCTACTGCTGTACTAGTTCGTACGCTAGTACTGTACGGTTCGATTCATATGATCCATATTCAGACAAGAGCAAATACCTTGAGCATCATAGGAGGTCATATCGACAATCTCGAGTCAGAGGTAATGGGAATGTGGAATGATATAAATGAGCAACTTTCTCAAATCCCAACCATACTCACCAACATCTCCAAAAGTATGAAAATCCCTTCTATATGACTAATATTAAGGCTATATGTCTCTTGACTATTATTTTCATTTGGCTGAGAGGATGTGCCCTGTATCCTGCCGAGATGATGCGCTACTGTCCTACATCTTTCCCTCTACAAAGAACCAAACGAAGGAAATCCTCGCCGCGGTACATACAACAAGCTGTTGAAGGCATTGAAGAGATTAAAACAAAGATTGACTTTTCTACAATGATCACCATGATCGACGGACGAGCACCGATCATGTAGTATGTATGCTATTACTATTGCTCTTGCCTACGACGTCAGATCAGCATCACACTGATTGAAACCCCTTTCTCTTCCTCATTCGTGGATCCAGAAGAGCTACTCATGGAAAATGTTAATAAGGATGAATTTCTCGAACGGGCTCGAAAGACAAATGATCTGACAAACGACCAGCCTTACGATCTCTATTATTTTCATCGCATTTTGATATGTGGTTTGGCACGTGGAAAAGCGTAGAGGGATTTATAAAGTCTGAAATGTAGATCTTCAAATATACTATGTGGGTCCTTTACGTTTCTATGATTGTTGTATTGAAGATTAAGTACTACGAGAAGCTTATATACACGTGGAATGCCTAATGCAACCACGTGTGACATACCTACACTGGGCTTTTTAGCTATATAGTTTTTATAGGGTTCCACTTTAGGGTTCTTAATTAATAATGAATTGAAGGGGAAATGGTTGATTTTTGAAGTGATAGGAACCTAGGAACTATACGAACTATACGAACCATGTTTGCCAATGATTTTAATTGATCAAGTTTCATTAAATGATCGAAAAAAATCAAAATTATCTAAATGAATTATATCGATGAAAAGCTTGTCGATCCGGGGATTATTAAATGTTTATAAACCCCGTTCTTTTCATGTATCTATTTCGATAAATCGAAAGAGTTATCGAATTATACTTTTTCTATCGAGATTATTAGAATGTCCCGTAACTTCTTTTCAGGTACCTTTAATTTATATAGATGCCGCGATTCGATTTAACTCTAACTCCAAGAAATCATTTGTTGAGAACACCGGGAAGCTTAGCGAAACTTACATAATTCACGTAGATCATTTTACTTTGCCTCTAGTTATTAATTTGAATTAAATTGAGAGCCACTTTTATCATTTGTATTGATCATATATATGGTCATTGTAGTAGAGGTTTAAATATCAAAAACTCTTAATATTTAAATAATAGCATTTACAAAGTCTTAACTTCAATCAATAAACTTCTCGATAAAAAATTGAAATAATAGCTGAGGGCTCTATACCTATAAAAGGGGTATATTAGTATATTGATTTATTTATATAGAAAACTTCAGATAAATAAGAATAATCCAATATCACTTCACTTGCAACGACTTTCATCTTGATACCAACTCACCCCAAACCAAACTATACCATCTACACCAACTACACTCTTCCGAAATTTCAAAATGGTTAAATTCACCTCCATCGCTCTATTCCTCATCGCCGCTGTCAGTGTACAAGCTTGCACCTACTGTCAATGTCTATACGAAAACGGCAACCACTGCTGCATGACCACGGTAAATAATCCCCCTAATAATGAACCCTGAGTGTATTTTCAAGACACGAGGGTTCGGTTCCTTCCCTCCATGAACGCAACGCTAATCTCATCATTTTCATTCCATAGAACGATAGCAACCAAGATTGCACGTACGCTTGCAAACAAGTCCGTCGTTGGGATGGCACGGGCTGTGTTGCGAATGGAAAATACAAGTGTGTTAGTGCGTGGGATTCGGACTTCCGTGAGAGATGCCAGAAACTTTAGATGGGTGCTGCCTAGTACATATCTCGAGTTTTGGAGGCCAATCATATCGTTATTGTTAGGTGCTAGGGTTACTTGGTTTATAAACCTTGGGAACCCTAAGTAGACTACGAGAGCTGGAAAGAGAGCTGGAAACAAAGCTGGAAAGAAAGCTGGAAAGTTTATACGGAGGATGGTGTACTGTACTACTTCCTCAAGTCCTAATTAATAATCGAATGTTCCTTTTCCGTTCAATTTTATAATTGTTCTATTACTTGGTGATTGTATATATTTATATTATTTTATATTATTTGGAATATTTTGTATTAAGAGAAGAAAATTCCATTGACTAATGAGGCGATTTCCTTATTTAAAGGGTTTTCATTGGTTAATAAAGTAGTCCTACTAATTAAAAGGCTGGATTAACGAACGGGGTGTACCAGTTCGCTAAGCAATGTACTAGATATTAACAAGAAGAATGTCACCTATTCATCACGACGGACGTGTCAAGATGCCGATAATTACAAAATCTAACATGACTGCCATTGTCAAACTCACAAAACGTGCTTTCGAACTCCAACCTATATATTGCCTCCTAGTATCCGACAATCGAATACGGACAGCATCATGCAACCCGATCAAGCGATGGTCAAAAACCTTTGCAAGACAAAACCACTTTATACCTAATCCTACATCCCACGTCTGATTATCCTTATTTTGTATGGTGATGGATTTGACAGTTTGGGAGTGGTGAAGATAGGTCTGCTTTTGATCATCAGGAGTTTTAAATCCATTTCTCTTCGATATACTTTGTTATTCCATTTTCGGATTGGATCCAGATTTGTCCCAAAGCAGAGAGAGGGGTCAAATAGCCAGGATTGCATAATACCTGTTGTATTGCCCGTGGATCGCGGTTCAAGCAGGTAATACGAAATGCAATGGCAAGGAAGGGGAAATATATCTGCCTACAAGAGGCACATACAGATTAATAATGCGTGCCACTACCCTCAGTGATGGTAGTTGGGGTATCTCAGAGCACATATGGAAAATGCTCGAAGAAGGGGACGGATGACCGGTATGCAGATGCGACACTGGCAAGTCAACGCGGGACCAATCAGTCAATATGTACTCATGTTTCCTACAAACAAGTTTTGGGAGAACCATCCATACATAGCATCACCGCGTCATGAATGCCAATGCCACACTTACTCCTAAACCGATGCAAATCCCAGAACCACAGTTTTTGCTCGTGGAGAAATTCAAATCATTAACATACAAGCGTATCTTGAGGATCTAACATTCTTTTTACATTCGACTTTAGGAATTATATATGTCTCTTATAATGGGTTCATATTGTCAGCTTCAGGACTTTCATTCAGTGGGTTGGTTGCTTATTGGCAGGTTTATATAAATCGGCCGGCCTTTTCCTTTCTTTTGCGCGGATTTATTGTTATTGACTATGATGGATAAAAGGGGTTCGAGAAATCTATCTACCATTTATTGATTTATCTATCTATCTACTCAACAACCCATACCCGGAGGATCTCGCATTTTACTTATTTTTCGTTTTAGCTAGCTTTTAGCTAGCTAGAATTGAAGCCTACTAGATCCTCATCGTATTGTGCAGTATTTAAGCTCCGAGTTGAGTTGAGTTCCTGTTCAGTTAACTGGAGTTCAATTAACTAACTCAACTTATATGCATGATCTTTATGCTTTTTATAGTACCTACGGGTCTACGTTTTACAAACTTTAGTTTAGGTTTGCTTTATAAAACTACCTAGATAGTTAGCTTATCTTTGGGAATAAATGGAAGGAATGGATGGAATAGATATTTAATATATGTCCACTTCTTCAACTTCATTTTGTTATATCTATATTTGTATTTGTATCTGTATCTATAATCATCTATATTTCCATCTACATTCCCATTCCCATAGTATATCTCTATATCTACATATTCACCAACCCATTCACCAACCCATTCATTCACCAATTCACTCACCAACTCCCCCACCCACAAACAAACAAACAAACACTTCAAATTCCATAATATTCATTATTTATTGAAATTATATATATATTGATTATCATATCTTATATCTTGAGGATACAAGATCTTACTAGTAGGTAGTAAGTAGTATCCATCCTCTACTATACTATTCTATTCCATGTAATGTCATGTCATGCCATAATATGATATGCACATCTTTTGTATCTTCCACTGCATTCCTGCATTCCTGCATTACGGTGTTTGTTCAAATTTCAAACTTGAATTTAGATATCAGATATCAGATATGAGATATGAGATATCAAAGGATCCTAAGAAATCCAATCCTCTCCTCTTATTAAAACCCCCAAAGAAGAAGTAAGTAAAACAAAAGGAAGAAAAAAAAGCCCTCCCCGGCACCCTCCCCTAAATATAAAAACTCTTCAAATTCGCCACCAAATAACTAAAACTGGTCCCTCTAAAATCATCACTAACAAACTTTCCAAAATCAGCATAAAGATTCAAAAGCTGAGCGCCCTTCGCATACTGCGGCCAATTAGCATAGAGCAAGGCATTCGTCCCATTATTCGGATCGAGGGTATTGACGAAACTGAGATAATAAGCCTTGCTAGCGGCCGCCGCATAATCCGGCCGGATGCCATTGAAGACCTGCAGGATGTCGGAGCCGTGGAAGGTGCCGAGGAACGGGGTGCCGTAGTCGTACGAGGAGAGGTAGGACCACGAGGGGACGGCGGGAGCGACGGCCAGCGCCGTTTGCAGGAAGGCGCGCCGCGTCAATGTGAAGGTGATGTCACCGAGGATGGCGGCCAGACGCTTGAATTGTGGATACCAGTTGTTGAAGAGGAGGGTGCGGAAGGGGGATCCCGAGGAGAGATCGTCGGGGTAGGTGGCGAGGAGACCGTTGAGGATCGAGGCGTCGGTGTTGGGGAAGAAGACGGATTTGAAATAGGTGGCGAGTTGGGCCGTGGTGGAGATGTTGGATTGGAAGAGCGCGAAGATGGTTCCTTCGTCTTCTTGGTCTCCGACGATGAAGGGTACTTTTGCCCATGCTCCGGATGAGAGAAGAATGTCGGGAGATTGGGTGAGGACCGTGCCATCTGGTCGTGGGAGATATGATAGTGCAACGGATGAATAACTTAAAAGTCCTGGTACTGAGTTTGTTGCATTGAGAAGGGTTTGGTAGGATACTCCTCGTAAACATGCTAGAGTATCGCTGGCGGTTGAACATCCTGCTGATGCTACCACCGTGTTATAGACGACTTGTCCTTTGGGACAATCGACTGGGTCGGCTGGGATAATACTTCCGGAATTCATGATGGCTCCGCGGAATAAAGCTTTTCCTTTGTATGTGTTGTCACCTCCATACAAAGCCATTTGATCGAAGACTGAAATTGCTCCAGCTGACTCTCCCCAAATGGTAACCTTTGTTGGGTCTCCACCAAATGCAGCAATATTGTCAGCGACCCTATAAAGATGTGGTTAGTATGATAGATAATATGTGCATCTTGAATCGGATAATGGGAAAGTGATGGATGAAAGAAGTTTAAATCTCAGGGGTAACGAGGTAATGAAGTTTGCCATGGTATGATAGGCGTAAAAGAAGAATGGATTGAAGGTTATCCAAAAACAGAAAGAAAAAACATACCACTTCAAACCCAACCTCTGATCCAAAAGACCCAAATTGGCACTGCCATCAGCCAGAACCTCAGCACCTGGCAAGAATCCAAATCCACCAACTCGATATGCCACAGCGACAAATATAATTGGTTTGCCCTCGGCAATACTTTCAGCCACCCAAGAAGATCCATCATACATTGAAGTCCCACCTAGTTCAAACCCGCCTCCATAAATCCAGAACAAGACTGGTAACTTGGATGAAGAAGTAGTACCAGCTGGTCTTTGGATATTCAAATACAAACAGTCTTCGCCAGCATTAAGAACCTTTTGGAAAACAGGTGTATCGAGAAGGAGACCAAGTGCAGATGTAGGGATTGCATCATTGACCGCATCACTGAAGAAGAATTGAGGACAAGAAGCTGCTTGTGTTGTTGCTTTGATGGTTCCTAGTGCAGAGGTGATGGGTTGAGGTGGTTTGAGTCGAAGACCACCGACGGGAGGTTGTGCAAATGGAATACCAGCGAAGGTTTCCACGGCTATGCCGGCACCCCCGATGATTGTGGCTACGGGGGAGGCAATTGTTACAGTTGGAGCTGCGGCTCTTTCTTCAATTGGAACATCCCGCACTGGAGTTTCAACAGGGAGAGCCGAGGCAATTGACAGAAGTCCAACAATTGGGATCAGAGAGAACTTCATGATGTTTGATGAATGAGGATGGTTCTGACTTTTTGGAAAAAAAGTAGGATGCTGAGTAGGGACCTCTGCAGAGGGAAGGGCAGCCCTCCATTCTTCCTTATATGGTTTATAAAAACCGTCCGAGTATCTTCGTATCCCATCTTCAGCAGAAATTTGTCAAAGTTTTTCATCCTTTCAACATGTGCCTCCTCGGTCGGAGGATATAACGTCTATCCACCTGACCCATTTCTCACTATTGATTGTTCGATGGCATTTCATTACGAATTCATCACCGACTGGTTATTAGAATTATGCCTTACTGAACGGCACAGAAAGGTGTATAATTTCCCGGCGCCAAAAGATTCTCCTATGGCCAGGTTGGGTGTAGAATGGACACTATTTTAGACCTAGACTCTAAATTGGATAGATGAAGTTTGAATGGTGGTCTTGGGAATAGTTAGGTCCCGCGATCATGGTCGTGTGAGACATCATTTTGGTTGAGAGATAGAAACCCCTGGTACCTATTCGCTTGTTTGAACGGGTATATTCCCATTCAGGAACTAGTGCGAAATGGAGGCGTGGAGAAGATGTGGGGATGACAGGCGATGTAAATTGATATGAAATTACGCCACACAATCATCATTTATGAAATTAAGGTTAAAGTCTTCTTGGACTCCTAATTTACGTAAGGAAATGGGCTATGTAACCATGGAAATTGTAAGGCTCAAGGACATCGGGAGATATACATGGGATGGATGTTAAAGAATCGTATTTGCATTATGATCGACGTGATGTACTCCGGATATTATTAAAGAAAGAATGATCAACAAGAAATACCAAAATGGGAATCAACCGAGGCGAAATTCAAGGACCAGGTTCCCCGCAATGATCATCAAGGACAGGAAAATCTTTAATATGAGGGTATAGTAGTAGGAAAGTAAGCATCAGCACAAAATGGTAAATTAGAAGAGGAAATTACTCTAATTTCTTAACTCCCGAGATGTAGTATTAGGTACATAACTCCCGAGATGTATCCCTACGTATATACCTCGCTAGGACTTCCTGGCCGCACATCCGGGAGTATAGTATTTAAAGAATTAATAAACTAGGTATCTATACAACAGCCATTTTCATCTCCTCTGCCACCTCCTTGACCACGAGAAAGGACAATGGAAGAGTCTGTATATACGAGGTGATCAAGAAAGCTCAGCCCAACAAATTTAGGATCCTAGAGAGCACTTTACCCCCTATAAGAAATAAAATAAACCGCTTGAAAATGCAAAATGAAAATAACCAAGAATCCAAGATGATTTCAATATTTCATTTCCCCGCGTCGAGTTACATACCTAGGTAATCTTGAGTATGTATGTATGTAATCTTACCTATCTATCAATGTCAAATTATAACATCAAATCATGAGAACCCCCAAATCAGGAAATCCTACAGTACCTACTAGGTACAGTACCTATCAAAACTCGCTTCGACGCTTCCACCCCTCTACTTCTCCACTCTTCCACACCAATCAAAAATCAAATCAAATCAAATCAATGTAATTCAAATTCAATAACTTCATTCATCAACCCCATCCAATCCATCACACAGCCCATTTCAGCCCATTAATCTCAGTGCTCAGACACATAAAGTCCAACCCTCAAACCAAACCCCATCAATCATCACGGCAACAAGCGAGCAAGCCAGCAACCGAGCGATATTTAGCTACGGGGCCTAGCTACCTAGTCTACCTTAGCTAGATAGATTAGGTAGTCTCTATATTGGATAAATCAAATCAAATTCAAATTCAATTTCAAATATTTGACATCTTTGACATCTTTGATATCGCATCGTATCGCATCGTATCGCATCGTATCGCATCGGATATTATATTTCCCTTTCTTGCTGCCGAGCAGCCTGATGTGGAGGAAGTGTGGAGGAAATATAATGTGGCTGTACCTACGTACTGATGTATCTACATCCAATACCTAAGAATATACGTATCTAGGTACGTATTATTGACGTTGATATTAATGTATTGATGTATTAACTAGCGAACAATAATATAAATTCCAATATCAAAGCATTCCCTCCTATATCCCATTCTTTTGCATACCCTCTTATATCCCAGATAAACCAATCCAACCCAAATAAGGCAAGGTACCTATCCCCAGCTACCTTAAACACCTATTCTACAGTACAGTATTCCCATCCCATCAATTTGAATCCTCAGAGTGATTTGATATCATTACATATCATTACATACCTATGTATTTTTAAAAATAGTTTATATTTTCAAAAACGCTTTATTTTCAAAAACGATTTATTTTCAAACCCAATTTATATTTTCAAATACAATTTATATTTTTAAATATAATATATATACGGTGTTTTGAAACCGGCCATCTCTACTAAGGTATAATTACATACATATTCTTCAAATTAAATCCCCCTCTCCGCCCGGCAACCATTACCCCGTACAATATATAGATAGTAAGAGAACCTTCCGTTACTTCAGAGAAATACAGTACGATACAATATAATATAATCATCCATAAAGGTTAATAATAAATACCTAGGTAGGTACGCAACGGGAGATAATTCCCGTCCTATCATGCCATGCCATGCTATGTCGAGATCAAATCGAATTGCATCAAAAGAAAAAGAAAAGAAAAAATTGCAAGTCTTAACGAGTCGTTGAATGATCTATTAAAAGCATATTTCCTAAGAAGTTATGATTATCATAGGGGATGAATGAATGATACCCGATACCCGATACTAAATTCCCTAAACATTAACATCACCGATTCATCAAGCTATTCCTCATTCTCATCCTCCTCCCCTCCCATCCCATTTTATCCCATTTCTCTTCCATCCCATTTTATCCCATTTCTCTTCCATCCCATCCATCCATCCCCTCAATAGAAAGCCCCAATCTGCCTCAAGCAGGAGTTCCATCATATTTCCCCATCCCCGACAACGATCCACATCACACCCACATCACACCCACCTACCCATCCATCATTCCAATCCCACGAGAAAGCTCTTTTTAAAATTCTGTATGTATATATGATATGATATGATATGATATAAATAAAGATATAAATAAAGATACGGGTGGCTATCTATCTACTGTCGGATCATCTCGGTGATATTCGTTGATATCAACAGTTTTGTAAAGTAATATATTGTGATTGTATATCGATCGTAGATCGATCTGCAAAAGCTTATATGCCCGCTGCGCGGGCATATCGGCCGCACGCCCCGGTGAATCTGCCCTGCAGATTTACTAGTATCGCAATATCTATCTATAAATTAAATAAATAAATAAATGAACAGAACAAAACAAAACAGAACCGAACAAGATTTCTCAAATCCATAGCATAGCATAGCACAACATAGCATAGCCATCAGCAATCAACAAAACTTCTCAAATCCTCCAGTAATAGATAGATCCATTATAGATCCATCAAAGACGTTAATATAATATTAATATAATATTAATCTCCAACATAATCTCCAACATAAAATACACTTAATCAAAATACAAGCCGCAGCGAAACAGACAGAGATGCATCGCCCCCCCCCTCCCCCTAGTGTTTATACAAAAAGATACATCGCCCCCCCCTTCCCCTAGTGTTTATACGAAAAAGGTGCATCGCCTCGGACTCATACTCATTAATATCTGGACTATGATTATGGGATCCGAAAGCGAAACTGAAACTGAAATCAATGGATAGCCTAAACCGCGCGAGATGGCTAGCCGATGTATTTCCGTGTTTCGAGGACTGATGTCGATGTCGATGCCGATGATGAGTGTATGTGTATGCACAGAGAAAAACACCTCCAACACGATTCAGGATATGCATAGAGAATGACACCAACACAACTCATGCCCCCCCCAACTTAAAGAACGACTCCAACACGATCCATACCCCCCCCAACCCAAGACCACAAAAAAAAGTATATTATATTATAATATAATATCAACCCACAACTCCAAATTCCAAGTTCCAAGTTCCAACGCCGGCATCAGAACAAAAATGCATACACATGCAAGTGACCAACCAGCAACTACAATACAAGATCCAGATTCCAGCCAGATTCCCGATGCTCCAGCCGAGACACGATGGATAGGATAGGATGGGATAGTATTGAAGGACCAAGGAAACACCCAGAGTCAGGATGTCGAAACGAGGAGGAATGAATATGAACGCTTTTATGCGATACCGATGTAAATGGTTCGGTTTGGGGTTTCGATGAATGGGGGATTGGTATTGTATGTTGCGCAAGATAGATCTGTGTAGTTGTATTGCATTGGATTGGATTGTAAGATGAGGAAGAGGAAGAGGGAGAGGAAGAGGATGAGGAAGAGGGAGATCAAGTCTATAAGAAATCCCATCCCATCCCATCCCATCTAATTCCATCCCATCCCATCCCATCCAATCCAATAAGCATAGCCGACTTCAGGAATATGAGATACAGAAACCCCGTCTTTTGAAAAGTAAGAAGATAGATGGATAGCAAATGAGTTATGAGTCATATGGAACATATGATGATGATGATGATGATGCCCAGTCCAGTATATAGTATATCCATCTATAGGTAGGTACCTAGGTCGATATTGCAAAATTATTTCCTGCATATAACCTACCTACATTCCCATATATGAAATATCACCGCATCAATTGCAAGCGCAAGTTCGCCGCATCAATTGCAAGCGCAAATTCAACAAAGAAAAAGAAAATAAAAGAGCAATAACGTATAAATATCAGCACACCACCACCACCAACCGTGATAAAAATCGATATAATATGAACCCCCAAATATATATATAATCCGCGAACTATGTTATGTGTGGGGTTATGAGATTTTCGAAAAATACATATTTATATACATATTTATACACATACTCATACACCATCGATCACCACGATCCAATACAATACAATATAATACAAGCGCGGTAAATAAAATAAATGGACTATTAGCAACGTTCGTCGAATTACACTCGCAACACAATACTCCACTCCACGCTACCGGCGCCAGTCAGTCAGTCGGGTAGTCAGCCAGTCAGTCAGTTAGTTAGATAGATGGATACAGTTTTATTCTCAGGAACGAACGGTATAACAGCAATGACTCAATGAGGGAGGATGAAAGCAATGAGGGTGAAGCCTGCAAGTATTCCTCTATTCCTCTATTCCTCTATTTCTCCGCCCCAAGACTAGGTAGTGCAAGTGCATGGCCAACAATGAGAGGGATTATTTGAAGCTAAGCTAAGTTTAGAGATGATGAGTGATTATTCTTCGTTCAATGTTCAATATTCAATGTCTTCGGCAATCCTGAAAATAGAATAGATAGGTAATCTATTAGGATTTAGGAAAGTTTACCACAGCTATTATATACCACATACCACATACCACATACCACAATCCAACTCCCAACTCCCAACTCCCAACTCCCAACTCCCAACTCCCAGCTCCCAACTCCCAATTTCAGAAATAAATTATAATAATTGAAGCAAGATATATATGTTCACTTCAAGGAGAAATATATCAATGATATCGATATACCTTTCCCCCCGCCAGCCAGCCAACTGAGATGAAAACCGGACAGGGCGAGAAAAAGGAAAAAATACACTTCGTACCCCCCGACCGTCGGGATTCAACGCCATGAAAGAAATTCGTCTGTGATTTTGGGGATTGCGGTTGATATAATGATACCATCGTCTGGAAATAGAAATAAAGATGTTAATACATATTGTGAACAGTGTCCCAACCACGTTCTATATCCATGAAGTCGGAAAAAATAGCCAGATATAATGAGATGGAGATGATAATAAAGATTAGCCTCGCACCCGTGGGATACTCGTTTTTTTTTTCGAATGGCTGCTACCCCCTGGGTTATGACGGTTGTTGTTGGATTATTGCAGCTTCCAGATTCTGTGGCGATTCACCGGTGTTCTTTCTTTCTATACATTATGGTTCATTTTCGATTGAGTGTATATGTATATTCAAGTATTGGATTTGGTTTTGAATCAAGGTTTTCATATGAATTTTCCACGCAATGATGTAAGATACGTTCGTCTCGTCGCTATTCAAGTGCTATACATACAGGAGATGATTTCTTTTTGTTCTGATGCTCATTTCGAGCAGGAAGGTTTTGTATAAGTATTAGTTGTTCTGAAAATTGACTGGGATGGTCTTCAGTTGGCAGGCTGGTTTCTGGATGCATACCAATGGCAAGTTTCGTGAGGTCGGGAGGTTTATTCCTCGCTGCAACCCTATGTTGAGGTGGGTAGAAGTCTAGATATTCATCTCCCTTTGGAACGCCACTGCGCCGGTTGTCTAGGGAATATCATCGGTCACCGAGTACCAATGGAATGGTTGAATCGGAATTTGTTCGCCCGCCCGCTAAACATTCAAACTTGTGGTTGCTAACGTGTAGTAGTGTTGGTGTCTTCATCTCATACTTAACCTTATATCGAAAATTGAGCCACAAAAAAAGAGCCCGTATTTTTTTATACCTCCGATTGAGATGCTAGTGTCAATTTAATCCATTCAACTAAATGGGAGTCTATTGCAACTAGGGTAGTTGTATACAGGATGCACTTATTGTTGAAGCTCTATGTAGAAATTCACTGTTCGCTGCTGCACTTGCTTTCGAGTTCATTCGCACAGATATTCTGGTCGAAGAGTAGGCTGTCTTTGTAGATCTATTAGATGCCAACTACAACTATAAATTTTCAAAGACCGCATCCTTAATGACTATGGTGTAAGCTATGATTTTGTAGGGAAGGCATGCGGTAGGAGTTGAGATGTGGATGAACAATATCGTAGTTTCAATACTCACGAACTTTTATTTGGTATGATATTTATTGCCAATGAGGAGAAACAAGCAGTAAATTTATCGGATGATGTAATTTTTACATTCAAAATGATGGGCAACGGCACCATGTATTTGGGAACGTATTGGTCTGCCAAATGCCAACAATACTGAAGGAATGGCTTCAGCGGGAGGTTTATTCATCCGCTCCACGCCGACATGTTGGTGGCGCATGAGGGAGTTGTCTGAATGCTGAGCACTCGGAGGAATAATTGCCAACGCAAAACTTTGTTACCATCTCAACGAGCTCAAAACAAAATAGTGATAAGAACTTTGGATGATGATAGGAGAATGGTGGATGAAAGTTGAGCCAGCACGGTGCATTGTGTTACACCATCTGCAATGTCAGTTGGAACTGTGAGATTATCGAGATTATCGAGATAAACAAGATGCTGATTGATTATCACGCTGCTCACACACAGCCAGCTCACACTTGCGTCGCTGATAAGAAAAGGGGCCATCGTAGCACCAACAAGCCAACGATGCATTGAGAAAGAGGTTGACATGATCTTTCTCTGATTGATTGAATTGCCAAAATCAATCACGTTTTGAGATGACTCGAACTGGAAGAGAATAGAAAACTGAATGTTAAGAATAGTGCTGCACTGCATAGCCCTAAATATATCCATCCCCTACTAACCTAATTCAAACAAAAGTAAAGCACTTGGCGTTGAAACAAAACTTCAGTGATTTATTGACCGATTAGTCCAAATATGAAGCTTTTGATAATCTGGATATCTACCTATTATACCTATGAACGGGTTGTGTTGTGACACGAAGCAGTGATTACTTGCATTCATGCAGGTAAGGTTACGAAATAAAGAGGTTGAGCACGTGCCTACCGTACCAAGACTTTATTTACTGGGAATCAGCATTTATTGATTGGTTGAAAGCTGAATGCATAAACTGGTGGCGGCATTAGGTACAGATTGGAGGTATGAACCTTGGAAGACCCTTGAAAATGCCAAAACCCAATTCCTGATTTGAGTGAATGAATTATTAACGTGAATTATTAACGTGAATGTATAACGTTAATATCATGACCTCGGGATTTCACGATAACTTTAATTGTTTACTTGTTTACATGGCTACATCTTTACATCTTTACATCTTTATATACCCTTTTCCTATTATTCCTGTCAATATCCTCATTGACCCTTCATTTGAAAATCTGCGAGTGATAACATCCCACAAACATCAAAGTTAAGAAAGACTAGAGAATATTCTACCCAAAAAGCTGAAGGCATACTTGATGAAGGTGGGGTAGTCTCGTTACATCGTTCTGTAAACAATACATGATATCTTTTGGGACTTTCCCCATTGATCCTCAGAGCTGATGAGATTGAGAATTCCAATTGTTTCTTATAGGAATTATATTGGTCTTGTACATTTTGTCTCCACATCATCTACGAAAATGAATTCTCCACCAGATCTCAATTGCGCGACAGTGCCTCGCAGACCAGCATTAAGGGCAGATACAGATGAACTTCATAGTCCGAAGTGTGGGCCAACTAAAGGTTAGGAATTGCAATTTTTCTTCAATATTCACTCACTGTGCCGCTCGCTAACCTCTTATCTCTCAGTTGTTTCCATTGCGGAGCCAGAACAAGAAGATATCCAAGAATTCGAACTTCCCCCCACAGACGAATCTTCAAGAATAAAACATTTCAGTGCTGGGGTTGCAAAAAGAATGACCGGTCGACCAAATATGCCTTCTGCCAGTTCCTCGAAACTGTCTCTCCGTAGTCAAAACAGTTCAGAGGAATTGCCTCGAGATCTCACCCCTTCAGATTCGAAACCCAATGATGAAACAAAGCACCATCATCATCACGATAAACTTCTTTCCCAAGTTGCAGAATGGCTACACTCAGAGAGAGCGAAGAGGACTGCTCGAAATTTAAACAAAAGGGATAACAAGGAGAATGAGGCTATAGTTGAAGACTTGGCAGACAGAGGCACAACTTCTAGACCACGAACAATGTCTGAAAGTTCATCTTCAAGCGCTTTGGCTTTGGAGAAATTACAAAAAATTCTGGAAGATAATATGCTGGAGCTTGGTCATAATCAAATTCCACACCTCACTTCTCCCAAACGCCAGTCTAGAAAACGATCCCTCGTTCGCCCTCCATTGAAACATGCACTATCTTCCGATACTGAATTCCACGATGGGGATGTTGTTGTCCCCTCGTGTGATGTCATCCTTGACAATTCGAAAACACTCGCATATAGTGGTGGTGCGGGATCTTCTCTGGAAACGACTACATTAAGCAATTCCAAACGAGCTGAGAAGGAAAGAAAGGCATGGATTCAGTTTAAGAATGAAATTGTGAGGTTGGCGCATACTTTGAGATTGAAGGGTTGGAGAAAAGTCCCCTTGGATCGAGGTGGTGACATTGAAGTTCAAAGATTGAGTGGTGCTCTCACGAATGCAGTTTATGTTGTTTCTCCACCGGTAGATTTACCACTCTCTGCAAGCAGTACCAATGTCTCAATCAAAAGTCAAAAACCTCCTCCAAAGTTATTACTCCGAATTTATGGACCTCAAGTCGAGCATTTAATCGACCGAGAAGCTGAGTTGAGCATTCTTAGACGATTGGCTAGAAAGAAGATTGGACCTAGAATGTTGGGAACTTTTAGAAACGGTCGATTTGAAGAATTCTTTAATGCTCAGACCTTGACAGCTCAAGATCTCAGAATTCCTGATACGAGTAAGAAAATTGCGAAACGTATGAGAGAATTACACGATGGTGTTGAATTACTTCCAGAAGAAAGAGAAGAAGGACCATTCGTTTGGAGAAATTGGGATAAATGGGTGGATAGGTGTGAGAAAATTATTACATATCTTGATAAACAAATTCTAGAAGGGGATTCTAGCAAAAGCATTAGGGGTGAAAGTTGGAGAGATAGAGGATTAGTTTGTGGTGTTGAATGGCCTGTCTTTAGAGCCGCTGTTGAAAAATATAGACAATGGGTAGAGAAAAGTTATGGTGGAAAGGAGGGGCTAAGCCGTCGCTTGGTATTTGCTCATAATGATGTATGCTTCCCCTCTCCCCGAATTAATACCAGAACTGATACCATTTTCAATAGACACAATACGGTAATATCTTACGCTTAGTCCCTGAAGCCCCTAAGGCTGGATCTGCGCCTTCACCCCTTCTCCTTCCTATGAATCACCACAAACAATTGGTAGTTATCGATTTCGAATACGCAAGTGCCAATACTCCTGGTCTAGAGTTCGCAAATCATTTTACAGAATGGTGTTACAATTACCATGCACCAGCTCCAATGACCTGGACTTGCGAGACCAGGAACTACCCAACAGTGGAAGAGCAAAAGAGATTCGTCCGAGCATACTTAAATCACCGACCGCAATTCAATCCTCAGGCTAGCTCAACCCCCAAGATGGAAGGGAGAGATGCACCTCCAGGTAGCATCCGAGAATTCATGTTGGATAGTCGGACTCCGTTCGGCGAGAAGGATATGCTTACTAGCAGCACGAGTCTGTACGCGGAAGAAGAAGCGAGACGCGAACAGGAAACGGAAAAGCGAGTGGAGGAAATGTTGAAGGAAGTGCGGATTTGGCGATTGGCCAATAGTGCACAATGGGTGGCGTGGGGAATCGTGCAGGCTCAAGTTCCGGAATTGGATGACGCGCCGCCGTTCGTCTCGACGCCGGATGAAATTGATGGCGATGGGCCTCAGGATGGGATCTTGGAGAAGATGGATGAGAGGGAGAGGGAGTTGTCCAAGGACCGCGAGGAACAGGTGCAGGAGGAAGAGGATGAGGATGAATTCGATTACTTGGGCTACGCGCAGAGTCGCGCCCTCTTCTTCTGGGGTGATGTGGTGGGCTTGGGGATCATGAGGAAAGAGGAGTTGCCGGAGGGGTTGGCGGAGAGAATTAAGGTTCTTCAGTGTTGATGTTGATGTTGTGGATGTTGTTGATGTTGTGGAAATTTGAAATGGGGAGGAGTGCGGAGAAGGGAGGAGGGAGGAGACAATGTTTATGGTTGAAATTAAATTTCCGAGAGGAGATAAGATGAGATGAGATAAGATGCGTTGATTTTGATTTTATTTTATATAGAGAGAGCATACAAGCGAGAAAGCGAGCGAGCGTATATATATGCGGATTGCAGATTGCGAATCATTCTATATAATGATAACGATAACGATAATGAGTTGAAAATTCGACTTGGACTTGAAAATTAGACTTGGATGATAAGTTATATTATATACGTATATACTAGGTATATAGATATATATCTATATACCTATAATCATTTATTTGTTTATTCATTCATTTGTATTATAGGTATTAAAGTTAAAGTTAAAAAGTAAAAGTAGAAGTAGAAGTAGAAGTAGAAGTAGAAGTAGAAATAAAAGTAGAAGTTGAAGTTGAAGTAGAAGTAGAAATAGAAGTAGAAGTTGAAGTTGAAGTTGAAGTTGAAGTAAAAGTAGAAGTAGAAGTAGAAGTAGAAGTTGAAGTTGAAGTAAAAGTTGAAGTTAAAGTTGAAGTAGAAATTAAAAATAAAAATAAAAATAAAAATAAAAATAAAAATAAAAATAAAAATAAAAGTTGAAATTGAAATAAAAATAAAAATAAAAGTAGAAATAAAAATAAAAGTAAAAGTAAAAGTAAAAGTAAAAGTAAAAGTAAAAGTAAAAGTAAAAGTAAAAGTAAAAATAAAAATAAAAATAGAAATAGAAATAAAAATAGAAATAAAAATAAAAATAAAAATAAAAATAAAAATAAAAACAGAAATAAAAGTAGAAGTAAAAATAGAAGTAAAAGTAGAAGTAAAAGTAGAAGTAAAAGTAGAAGTAAAAGTAGAAGTAAAAGTAGAAGTAAAAGTAGAAGTAAAAGTAGAACTAAAAGTAGAAGTAAAAGTAGAAGTAAAAGTAGAAGTAAAAGTAGAAGTTGAAGTTGAAGTAGAAATTAAATAAATTTTTTATCTTATATTATCTTATCCATCTCATCTTATATAATCAATACAACTTGAAGCTTTACCTTGGACTTGCGAAGTTGAGAAAGAGAAATCAATTTATATATTTATTGTATAGATATAAATAGATATCTACTGGATATAAAGCTTTTCAATCAGTTTAACTCGGATTGGAATATTATACAAGAATAAGCTTTTGCCAGTAGGGAATTAAAAACTCGTTTTATATATATAGATAGTAGAATGAAATTTTCGACTGTTACGATTAGTGAGTGAGTTGATGTAAATAAGTAGCTAGTTTGAAGTGAAAAAGTAATAATGAAAAGGTTTATGGATTTGAATTATGAATCTCGGTATTGGGTTGGAAAGATGGATGGATGATAGTGATAGGTAGGTGCTATTCGTTGTACGATTATATTATTATATACTTTAAGTAGGTATTCAGCAATAGATTTTGATTTTAATTCTAATTCTACTTAATTAATTACTTTACGTAGATATATACAGCGAACGAAGATGGAATTTTTGTCACGGTTTGGGATGGAATGTATGTATGGGGTTTGAGAATATTTAGTTTGTATTTACTCAATCAAATCAAATTATCAATTTTCTTCCTTTTTCTTAAATGGTTTATTTAGTGTAGTAGGAATCAATATCTAGTTGATATAGGTTAACCTTTCTCTTTTGCATTGCGTTGAATGTCTATACCTAGGTACCTATTTATTGTTATTTATTAATTGAAAATTACTTCCTGGAAAGCGTGACAAGATCTTGGTGTGTAGTAACGCAATGCTACAAATATTGTGATTGGTGGGATCTTGAAATCAGCATGTATATTTATCTTCGAATTTCGGCTCTTTTCACCTGATCTTATTCCGATTCCTACAATTGCCTCTGAGATACTAGGTATATTGTCGTGTCCAGGTAACACATGATGTAATACAGTATTTAACCAACCCAATCAATGAGGGTTGAAGCCACATCAAATTCAAATCGTGTAGAGGAATAGGGTCGAATATTTTGGGGATTTTCTTTTCGTGATATAATTTTAAAATATTTGTTATTAAACTTTTCAGTTATATATAATTATAACCACCATTTATATATTATTATATAGGTTTTATAATATCACCGAACTCTGCGACCTGGAAGATAATCTTACAATGGAATTGAAGCTTTCTATCCCCAACGGACAACCAAATCCCAGTATCGAAGTATACAAACTAGCACTGCGATATCTCGAGAGAGCTATTACGAACCATTCTACGGGGAGCCATATTCCCTCTCACCCAAATAATGTAAATTCGCTTTGCAATCGTTGTGCCGCCGTGAGCGAGCGACTCAGAGACGCATGTGAAAGTACAGACGCGGGAGCTGACGAGATGGATCTTGGAGGCAGCGCCAGAGATGCCTCTGGTAATTTATTTCTTGGAACTCTCCAGGAGATATTCGCGCGAAATGATTGTCCTCTCTGTGGTTTAATTACGAGGCAATTCCTGCGAACGAAACGTCGTGAGATATACACCAATGCACGGTTAAAGGAACGAGAGATTCGTGACCTGACACTTCCCGAACTTCTTGAATTGTCTTATCCGGAGAAGAATGATGAGAATGAGGATGAGAATGAGAATGATTGGATTGTTGATCCTTTCTCACAAGTGTTGCAGCTCTCTCTCAACACTATTCTTAGCGATGGAATAATGTCGATATGGTGGCCGGAGAAGACAGTAGACGAGATCAATGACGAACCTTCCCAGCTTCCAATGATGGCTGCTGATCACGAAGCTACATTTCCAGGGGTGAAGCCATGGATAGCTTTACCTCGAGGCAAAATTAGTATCCAACGGGACCTTTCCATGTTTTCCAAGTGTTTTTACTCTTGTCTGGAAAATCATGGAAGATGTCGAGAAACAACAACCAGTCCCGGACTAGGCTTTGGACCTAGTAGACTAATCGACATTGAACAGATGAAGATTGTTTGTATGGGAAGAGATGAGATACCGACATATTTCGTTCTCAGTTATGTTTGGGGACGTCCACCATTTCTTCTTTTGGAGAAAAATAATGAGCGCGATTTTTCCACGCCAGGGTTTCTTTCTACCCAAGCGATACCCCAAACGATCTTCGATGCAATTGAGATCACGCGGCATTTCGGCATCCGATACTTGTGGGTAGATGCGCTCTGTATTGTTCAAGATGATCTGGAGAACAAGATGCATGAGATAGATAGAATGCATATCATATATGCCCAGGCAGAGATGACGATAGTTGCAGCTACCGGCGACGGAGCCAATTCTGGATTATTAGAAATCGATCCGGTTTTTGCAGGTGAAGGGGTGCATCTAATCAATGGTAAGCGATTTATCGTTGATACCATGGAAATGCGAGAGGTGGTAGAGTTCTCCACGTGGTTCACACGAGGTTGGACTTTTCAAGAGCTTGTCTTCTCGAAGAGAATCATGTACGTTACTCCCGAGCGCACTTACTATGCTTGTGACGAAGGGAGTTGGAGTGAAGATTTTCCTTTGCCCGAAAATATGACTTCGGATGAGAAGGAAATGGTTTTCTATGATGAAAGTCTTAAAACGGGCTTTGACTTTCAAAAGAAACTTAATCCATTCGAGAACTATAGTTCCATGGTATCCAAGATGTCTACGAGGCAATTTACCCAGGAGAGTGATTGTCTAAACGCATGCCGTGGGTTTTATACTGGAATGTTATTGAAAGGGTTGGGTGGCTCTGTGTGTGGATTACCGGCCATATGTTTTGAATTTGCACTTGCTTGGCAACCCGATGGAAATCTTTCTCGGAGACGGATCCTTCAAACCTCAGAATACTTACAATTTCCTTCATGGTCTTGGGCTGGTTGGAATGGTCCAATTGATTATCCATTTCTTTCTAGCCCGGAGAGGTGCGGCGTGATATGTGACGTTAGATGGACTGTATTTGAGGCCTACACAACTCCAATGATAGGAGATGATTCAAGAGAGGAATGCCGATTCAAACAAGTCGTCCCTACCATTAAAGTCCACACCTCACCAGAGCAATCATATCAAAGCTTGAGTTCATGGCAAACCCATTCATATTTTCTGGAGAAGCGACCAAGCTTGACGAATTCTAGGATACGCGGATTACTCGATATGGATGCGGGTCGGAAAATTATGTCTAGCAACTTCATCGGTCCTAGTCTCTTGATATTTGAAACCTGCTCCATCACTTGTCTAATCCAAGAAACATCACGACTCCCCCTTCCTCTCGCGCATCACAAAGATCTCAAATTCTTCTCCATCTCCCACAATAATACCATAATCGGCGAACTCAAGATCGATTTAACCACCTTAAACACCTACCTCGACTCAATTTCCTCTTCACAACCACAATCACAATCACACCCGCTCTCCGACCCACTCCCAATCGAATTAATAACCCTCTTCCAAATGGATTTCGCAACAACAGCCATCCAAGATCTCATATAGATGAATATGCATAGTGCACGAGGAACGTTCTCCAAATCATTTACCGAGATGATGGATAAGCGAGTGGATAAGCGCGTCAGAGTTGTGATGTGGATTACGTGGGAAAAAGGGATTGCTCGACGTATTGCGGTGGGTTTTATGACGGCAGAGGGCTTTGAAGATGCGGGGCCGGTGAGGAAAGAAATTGTTCTTGCGTGAGTGGGTGGGATGGTTATGGGCTTGTGAATAAATGGTGGAATGTCTTGATATTGGTGGAATTTGAGATTTGGAATTTGGTGGGAATTATTTATGAGAGGGCTTTTAGCGGAGGATGAGAATAATGAGGTAGAATGGAAGATCTCCTCATAACATCATCATACGAAAATTGTTGAATCTATTTATTCTAGAGTATTTCTCTTTATCAAAAACATCCAAGCCTGCTCCAAGTACCCTCCCAATAGTTACCTAATTTGATTCCCTAGAAACATATTCAAAATAAACAATAAACCGTGACGAAATAGTATTTCACATCAATAGTATTTATTACCATACCACATCATACCATTCCACAAAAACAGATCTATTCAGACGCAGGGTCACCATCATCACAGCCAGATCAAATCAACTTTTGATATCTATTTCTTCATTAATAGCAAAGCTAATATTATTCTCGATATTTAAGTTCAGGTTTTTTTATGAAATTTCCATCCTCATTTTATTTCCCCCTTGGATAAACTACCTTGAACCCATTTTATAATAGCACTTCCTTATTAAATGAATTATAGCCATGACCTTCCTTATCTTATGACATACTCCGTAACCCACAGTAACTTCCATCGCTTTCATTCGTTGCTTTCAAAAATTCGCTGTTATTCTTTTTTTTTCATGCTTTCTTTCTGCAAATTATGACATTAACATTAAACATCGATCGGGTTGGGTGTTTGATTTGTATTTTATTGTATACTATTCCAATATGATACTTGTGAAGAATTGTGCAGAAGTGTAAATAAAGCTGCCGTGTACCCTAGTATTAGTATCATGACTGCAAGACATAATCTAATCCCGGGTTTTGAGGATCGATATTGCTTGACTTGATACGAGAGAAAGTAGAATGAAGGGGATGGTTTTTTTATATGATTTCAGGGAGGGGAGGGGGGGAGAGAGAGAGCGGACGTACCACGAAAGAATGGAGAGCATGTTCGCCAACCCTAAACCTTCGAAATCAAGGAAATTAGTATTATACTCTAGAGAACTTGAAACTATCAAATCATCCCATCCATCCATCCTCACCCATCCGCCCTATTTTTCTCAACTTGAATCCACATATTCAAATCGAAATCTCAATGTCAAGACTCAGACTAAGAGTAACTATCGTAGCTCAATCAATGTTTACAAAAGTCATGATCATGATCCTGCCATCCCTCTTCCGAGTTCTCAACAAAAACACTCCGCTCACGCATAAGTTTGATTCGATGTTCCTTCGCCCCTTCTATGCTCATCGGTAGCGTATCGTCATCAGCGTGTAAGTACTCGCGAATCATTACTATTAACTCTGGAGATAGCTTCAACTTTGCTGCGGAAATATCTATATTCGAGCCTTTTTTCATTCAGGAGAGCTATTAACTCGGCGGGAATTTTGATATGGCTTCACGGCGTGATTCGGAGGCATGGCCAAAGATATACTCGGTCAATTAGTCCATTTGTTGGGGTGGTACATTGGCGGTGGATATGATGCGTTGAGTGGGGTCTATGAGCCATAGAGCTATGAAGCGTCGATGGCCTGGTTTCGTTGGGTCTTCTAGGCGGAAAGGAGAGACTCTCTATTGACTTGTGGCATATATTAATTTTTGACTTTTAAATACCAAGAATCATTGCTCCTTACAAGACGTTTGGAAAAGCAAGGAGTCTTCCTTGATGTGTTTCAACGCCACCATAATTTTGGAGACACGGGGATCGTTCTTGTCCTAAAGATATTCCATAGATTTGCTCCATCCAACTATAGCCATCTTGTTCGACTTAAATTTCCTCATGTAGGTATGCTGAAGTCTGCATACGGAATGATAGGTCGGTCGAAGTTATCAGGGTTGGGCACAGGGTAGGGTATACCCGGGGTAACCCGGGGTAAAACCGGCAGGTTGATCACCCTACTCCTTCTTTGCAGGGTAAAATAATCACCCCGTGAAATGCCTCGGGTATCCGGGATATCCGGGGTATATATTATGTGATTGTTTAATATAATCGTTCAAAGTTTAAAAAAGGGAAAGAGCGAAGAAATAGAAAAATGATAAATATTAAGATTAAAATTAAAATAAGATTTTGGATTAGGATTAGGATTAGAATAAGATTTTGGATTAAAATTAGAGTTGGGAATAGTTTTAACTTTAAACGATAGTATTAAACGATTATATAATATATACCCCAGATATCCCGAATACCTGCAGGTTTTATAAAATAATCACCCCGTAGAATCCAACAGGGTAAAATAAACCACCCGGAAAAGTAAAATACCCCGGGTAGGGTATGGGTGCCCAACCCTGGAAGTTATATTCTCGCTATCATGGTAGTAAAGCGCCGTGCCCGCAAATATGCTCAATCATTTGTCCCTCAATCTTGAAATATATCAGTACCAGATTCGTTAGTCGAATCAATGTGATAAGGTTGGACTAACATGCCAACCACCCATTGGAAATTTGGGCTTTTTTGGTGTGAGCTCAATAGAAGCCATCTTGACAATGACTTCAAGGCCAGAGTTTCGATATTTCTCTGCAAGACATGTCTCCGGTTGTCTCGATTATTTTACATCTTCGAAAAAAAGCTCCAAAATGACGGGTTTGCGCAATAACTCCCATTCTTTCCGGGCCTCTTCATATTTTCCGTGCTCATGTCGGGCACCTATTTCCCCCACCTGGTTTATTGCTACGTCTGTAACTTCTTCGAGACCCGATGGGGTCTAGTTCTCATTATTCCTGTCACTAAATAATCTCAGAATTAAGTCGCTTTCAATCTCAAAAGCTGAAGGGTACTTACTTTAGATTATTGGGGCGGGGAAACCGAGAATTGAGTCCTTCAAAACTCTGCTACTTCCGTAAATCAAAGATTACATCGAAGGATGCGCTAAATCCTGGACTATTTCATTTGAATTAGGATGCCGATCGAGCTCTGAAGATTGATCAATCTTAAGTGTATCGAAAGCTTTGCGGAAAGAATGGTGAAGATCGTAACAGACCAGATTGTCTGCTTTCGCGATAGATGCGCTTGCATCAAATATCGGAACGAGACGAGTCTCCTCGTAATACTTGGCCTTGCTTTGGAGTTCTTGGATACACTTTTAAACACATTTGCGTGAGAGATTGATGTTACGACAAGCACTTCCGTAATCAAATGTCCTCGCACTCATAATTCCTGTCAACGGCTTCATACTGTCGGACATATAACCGTCACGTAATAAAAACTTTCCTAAACGATCCCGCCACTGGCTCTTGTCGCGGATTGCTAGCCTCCAAAACTGTTTGTCTGGAATTGGCTCGTCAAAAACCTTTTTGTGCCATTCTTCCTTATCCGTGAGGCGATCCATGATACTCATCATGGCAAGCTCCCGAACAGGAAGCAGATCCGAATCGGCACCACAGGAGCCTCCACATGTTCCGATATTATAAACTGGGTCATGGTCTTGTGGATCGAGGCGTACGGGAAAGCCAAGTCCTGGATAGTCTGGAATGGCTAATGACTTTTTGCTTGGTTGCAATTGAGAAAGCAGAAGACAAAAGCAACAGACTGGAGTATAAATTGATTTGAAGATAATAGAAACTAGGAAGACCCGCGTGTGAGGGTCGAAAGTTACTAGTTACCATAATACGGGTTGTCGAAATATCCCGATTGATTTAACTTTTATGCAATCCTGCCTGCTCTGCATAATAACTCATAGGCAAGGATAAAAGTGTAAATAGGGCTCTATATTTAGTTACATTATTGAAAATATTCAATATTAATCAAAGTTGATATAGGTAGAGCAACCCGAATAGGTAATAGAAGTGTATAATAACACCTTTAGCCATTTAATTTATTGTATTGTAACTTATATAGATACTATTGAGCCTTCTACCCCAGGGAATATTCAGATACAGCGAAATCAAGGGATAAATAGTATATTCTAGGTTGTGACTAAAAAGTAGACTATATAATTATTGCCTTGTACTCCATATATGCCATTCCCCCGAACCATACGACCTGAACTATATGACCCAATCCTCAAGAGATACCTAGATATTCTAACTAATGAGAGGGAGCTAATATAAACCCCATCTCCCCACCTAACGCAATACAGATCTAGTGCCTACAGTATAAATCATAGTGATTATCTGCACCTAGATAGTGACTTCGTAACAACGTGTTAATATCACGTGACAATCAAGAATCCGCACATCTTAGCTTTCACCCGAGTAAGAGCACTCGATTTATTAGTTTTATATTAGAGTAGGTAACACCCATAGAGCCTGAAACATATCCTAATCAGATATACTAGCAATAGCAGCATAACAGGTTGGGGGGAGGGTGCCAAATCACGTGAGCTGATCGTAGCAAAATTAGGTGTTCCGTTTCAGGCATGCAACTAGATCTAGACAGCTCATTGTCACCCACTCAATTGATTCTTCACAACAAATTCAATACACCTCGATAAAGTAAATTTCTTAGATTGTTCTCCTACTTGTGTTTTTCTAATTCGATACTCCGCATCACACTCATACCCCCATTTCTTCTCTCCAACCAATTGCCTCATTTCTTCACTAACCAATTACCCTCCTCCAATTGGCAACTAGTACCTGCTCAATACTGACTACTAATAACATCAAGATATGAGTAAGATGACGATATGTTGTTTCCAATACTCTTCACCCTCACACCTTCCCCTGGTATTCCATCAATTTCTCTAAAACCCTCTCTTGGCTGGCTTTTGCAAATCTCCCCAAGCTCCAATAACTTGTTTCTTTAGCTCCTTATATGTAATAATAAAAGCATTTTCTCCATCCCTAGTCGTCAAGTGAATCTTTTCATCTTTTCCTGCATCCAATTTATTCAAATGCTTCAAAATCCACGCCATATCAGTTACCGGTCTCCCTTCCTCATCAACCGGATGAAACACGTAATCTCTGAACAATTTCAATATATATCGTTCCCCGTTTTCACTCCAGTTTGGATCATTATCATATTCAGGTCGTTCGTTAATGTTACCCAGCTTCGCCATCAAACGGACGAGACGGGCATTTTCGAGCTCGCGACAGAGATCAGATGTTAATTCATCATTGGATTGAAGGGAGCTATCGAAGGCAGTGGCCATGCGACCGGAAATACCTCTCATGAAGGTTTGTATGTCTTTGTTCTCGGTATCCGTGGAAGAAGATGGCGTAACAAGCCATTTGATTGTGTCGGTGAGCTCCGCACTATAAATTCGGCTGAGACTCTCGAGGTGGACTTGAATAACCTGAGGGTTGGCTTGAGGCGTGATCGATGCATTAACTGTGGCTAAAGATAACATCAGTGTGCCGAATAAATACAGGTCATTATCCTGAAGTTCCTCTATTGGACGTTGTTGATCGAAATGAAGGATATCGAATATGGAACATGCATTTAGACGAATTCGATTTTTGTCAGTAAGAATAACTTTGCTCAAATGCATGCATCGCACAGCAAATTTAGCATCATGTACGGCCTTGATGGCTATGGTAATTTGTACAATGTATGCCCATAGAGTGTCTTCGGATATCCTAGGAGTAGGTCGATTTCCGTATCGGTTTGTGGTTGTAGTGGGAAAATGGACCTCTAACAGAGTTTTCGAAAGTGGGTGATAATTTGTTACAATTATCAAGGAGCTATCACCAAATTGTCGTGTAGTAAAGGCATCAATGAATGATACCACGCCTGCACTGTTGACTTCTTGCCATTTTTTAACAGCTCGAACAGCCTTTTCATGGGTGAGGTGAAATCCTATCGTTGGTCAATATTAATCCACATAAATTTAGTTACATCTGACTCACCTTCAAGTCTTCGTAAACAGTAATGTTTTCCATTCTTTGTTGATGTCGCCTTGTATACCCAACTTGGATATCCGAAAACAATGGTACTCCTATTTTGAGTTGTATCCAGGGCGACTAATGAGTGGTATGATATTGGTGAGCCTGGTGAACCAAGATTCGGAAGGGTACTGTCTAGTTGAGTTAGCATCGAAGTCTTTATCCGTTTTGTTAAACTCACTTGGCATTATTTGAAGAGAAGCTTCAGACTTTCTTTGAAGTTCCTCACGAAGCCTGTCGGATAGAAAAAGATCATGGATAGACCTTTGGTAAGGTAACAAATCTTCCTTGTGTGGACCGATTGGGTTATAGAAGTGATAGTTCAACGGCTGAACATTGTAACTTGGTTGTCCTTGATAGAATGCTGATCCGCCTGGTGCCAAATTGCCGATTTCCCCTGTATAGTGGCCAGGGAAAGGCGTAGGAATTGCTTGATTGACACTTTCCATCGAGAAGGAGTCATAAGGAAGATCAGGTGTGGCACCATTAGTGGGTAGCTTGTCTTCGATTAGCATATAATCCAGTGGAAGATCTGATAAAAACGTCATGCCACTCTTGAATGTATAAACTCAAGTTCAAAGTTGAGATGGTATTCGAGGATAAATACGAAGTATTGCTTACATTCTGAGAAAGTTCAAAAGTTTGTGTGTAATTGGCTTGTGATGGATTAAATTGGGCTGTTTCTGGATCGAGTTGAGGGGTGGGTGTGGCAGCCCCGCTCGTAAGCCCTCGAGGTGTAAATGGAGCCGCGTTTGCAGCTTGGGAAGTGATTGAAGAGACTTTGTTGGATGTGGGTATAGCTGATGGTGTGAATGAAGGAGAATCTACGTTCAAAGTCTTTTTGGGTCTATCATTTTCAGGGTCAGTTTTGAACAATGATAACCATGTAGCTGGACTCTCTTTCGATTTCGAATCTTGACCAGGTTGCTGATTTGGGGTATCAATATGGACTCCAGGTTTACAAATTTCAAACCCCCATGAAGTTTCAGTACTTGACTGTTTGTAGGCTCGCCGTTTTTTTGGTGTGACATCCTTGAGGGGTGATTTAATTACACCAGATGGAACGATGAAACAAGGTGAAACATTGAGACGACATGAGAGATTGAGACTTGGGACCTTGGAAGTAACTGGACCATTGAAAGTAATTAAAGTACCGGTAGTGTCTGGATCCTTGATTGTTTCCGCAGACTCCATTATACAAGAAGGTATGATTGTGGTCAAAGACTTCCTGTCCTTTAGATCTGAATCTTGAACACTAGAAATATCTGGAAAATTTGGCTGATTGTTTCCAGCTTCTGGAGGCACATCTGTCTGATCATTCACCGTCGCAGTTTTGAGAAGTGTATAACTATCAACTGTACCATCTCTCCCTGTGAGATAAGAGAAGGCGCTGGTGTAGACTGTATAACTTGTCCAAAAGGCTCTAAACAAGGCTGTGGTTGACTGGTGCTTCGTGGCTGCCCTGTCGTGGGTAATGTAGTAGAGTCTAATCGAGAAGAGCGTTTTGTCCACTCCCATGAGGTGAAGGGGTGTCAGTCGAACTGGAGGCTTGTCCAGATTATGACTCTCATTCTGTCAGGATTCATTGTGGTTGATTGTGCCAAAGATCGTTGCACAATGAAGACGAAAGAGGAAGGTATTTGGTATGTAGGGACCGGAAAGTACCACCAAGGCCACAGTAATAATAGGGCATGCAGTAGCACCTCATAACAATTCAAGTGGAGCAGGAACCTCCCACAAGGCCAGGAGAGTGACCAAAAAGAGTTATGGTGTTTGCTCTAATTTCCCAGATGTCAAGGCAGTTTCGAACAATGGAAACAATCGATTAATCAAGGCAGTTGCGAACAATAGAAACAAGCGATTGATGACCTGCAATATTGAGTCCCGCAACTAGTGCCATTTTCAATTGATGAAAGCGAATTTCAAGAGACGATATAGCAGAGATAACAGCTCTGAAGCGCACTTCCCCTTACTCCTCAACAAAATTTCTCCGTACATCGATAGACAGAACATTGTCAACCACAAAATAATTATTTTGATAGTCTGATCGGTCAAAGCAGAGTTGGACCTCTCAATGAGGTGTCGGGATTATTGGAAGAGTGACAGTTTCCCCGAAGTCCAGTCCAACCAGATCCAATCAAGTCTCATGTTTCAAGTCCTGAATCGCATAGTACATGTCCAAATCGAAGTCCGGATGAGGTTCCAAATATTTGGCGTGATCGAAATCGAAGAGAGAGAGCCATGACCTAGATATGAAGAAATTGAAATCGACTCACTGATCAATTACTCCCCCAAGCCCCTTGTTAGGATCATGATTAAAAGCACAGCCTTGATCCTCATAACGGCAGTGTCCATATATCAAGACATTTCGACATAGTGTATCCTTTGCGTTTTCTGGTACAACCTCATTAATATACATTTTCTTTTCCTCAGCAATTCCACCCAAGAATGCGCCCAACACATACCACGTCCTTTCGGTCTCGGAGAACTCGTTGGTCTGCGAAGTTCGGGTTGGTTAAACCTCGTGGCCGCCATTGTTTTATATCCTATTATAGTTTCTTGCTTCAAAATAAATATAACCTATTGGCCGGACCCCAATGACACTATAGGAAGCCTAATGGTAGGATATCACATTAGCTGAGTCCAATTCGATTGTTGAGATGACGTTTGAAATATAATCTGGAGTCCTCGCAGAAAAATTCAGACGAGTGACGCGTGAAGGGATGAAGATGAAGGGGGTGAATCATGAATGTGCTTTGTCACTCACTTGAATCTGGCTGACATTTCCTGAAACCCAATAACACGAAAATGAATCCTTGATTGTGGTTCAATAGGATTGTTTTCCATATAAGAATTATATAAAGAAATATTGCCAATGAATAGGCAGATCAAATCAATGTGATGCCCAGCACATTCAACGAAAGTTTAGATTGTAGTCGAGGTGGATGAGGCTGAAGATATCAAACAATATATAGTAGAATGACGCGGGGTGGTTGTTCTTTGAGGTGGGAAGTTATGCGATCCGATAAAGAGAGTACGGTACCGTAACAAATCATGGAGAAAGATGGTAAAGTGGATCTCATTGTTCAGCCTTAGTGGCGTTTGATGTAAATTATCGGAATTTGAAGTTTTTCCGAATCCGATGATGTGTGGCTGTGGCTAGACTAAATTAGACCACCCACATTGAACAATCATCATTGCAAGAATAAGAATAAGAATGTTAAAACAATTCACCCATATGATTTGGTCACTCCTAGTTTAAATTTACTTTTCTACTATGCAAATATAGGTCAAGGAGATCATCCATCTTTTTGGACAATACCATAAAACACAATACAATCAACAAACAAACAATGTCGACTCCAGATACCGATTCAAGCCAGCTGTCTGAATCGCAGCAGGCAGCTTTACAACAATTACTTGCTGTCACTGGTCAGGAAGTTGATCAAGCTCTACCTTTACTGCAGAGATCACAATGGAGTGTTGAGGTAAGAACTTGAGTCCTGCTTTCCAATGGATCGGTGCTCGTATTAACTCATAATAGATAGCAATCGCAAAGTTCTTCGATGGAGAAGATGAATCCTTAACGTCAGCGGGGCTCGCAGCTCAGAATTTTCCACCTCCGCGAGTTTCAAGACAAGAAAACCTTCAATATAGTCTCCTTAACGAGTCCTCGAATCGATCGAGAGCGCGGAATATGGACTCGGCTCCAAGAATCGTTCCTCAACCAGAGAATCAAATAATTCGACGACCACACTTTATTTTCGCTCTACTATTCATGCCATTCAGCCTACTTTATAGGATCTTCTCTGTAGCATATAGACCTTTCTCATTTTTATTCCCTTTCCTACCAAGGTTTGCACCTACAGGCGCATCGAATACAATGGGACGGAGATCACTTAAACCGAGAGATGCTGCAACACGTACAAAGCGCGAATTCGAGGAAGAATATGGACCAAGTAATTTACCATTCTTTGATGGGGGTTATGCTCAAGCCTTGGATCTTGCAAAGAAAGATCTAAAATTCCTTATTGTTCATCTGATGTCTCCGGAACATGATGATACATCTGATTTCATCCACCAAACCTTACTTTCCGAACAAGTCACCACGTTCCTTGGTGATTCAACCAACAACATAATATTCTGGGTTGGGGATGTACGCGATTCAGAAGCATATCAAGTCTCTTCTGCTTTACGATGTACCAAATTTCCATTTACAGCCTTAATTACCCATACACCCGATCAAGGAGCTACATCAATGTCAGTTATTGCGAGAATATCTGGACAAGAAGCACCTGATGCATTCGTTACAAAATTACAAAGCGCGATAGGACAACATTCCGAGAAATTAGCCGCAGTTCGTGCGCAACGTTCCGCACAAAATTTTGAGCGTACATTAAGAGAAGAGCAAGATTCTGCCTACGAACAATCTTTAGCACAAGATAGAGAGCGTGCTAGACAGAGAAGAGAAGCAGAAGCCATAGCTGCGGCGGAAGAAAAGAGGATTAAGGATGAAGAAGAAGCGGCTGCTAAAGTAGCAGAAAATCGAAAGTATTGGAAACAATGGCGAGTGCAAACCATCATACCAGAACCTGAGCCGGGAATCAATGTCGTTCGAGTTGCATTAAGAATGCCAGAAGGTGCTAGGATCACGCGACGGTTCGAAGCCAATTCCGAAATTGAAGAACTTTATGCATTCGTGGAATGTTATGATTTACTTCAAGATGGTAAGGAATATAGTCGGCAAAAACCGGAAGGTTACGAACACACATATCATTTCAGACTCGTTCAAAGTATACCCAGAGCCGTATATGCAATTGGAGAAGGGGGGACGATCGGCGAGAGAGTTGGCAAGAGTGCAAACTTGATCGTCGAATCTATTGTTGATGATGATGATGATGATGATGAATAAAAGTCAGGTGTTTATTTACCTTGTCTACCCTACTAGAGGTAGTTGATAGTAGTATGGTATGGTATGGTATGGTATGGTATATCATATCCTGGGCGTTTGGATCGGCTGTTCTTCTTCTCTTTTTATATTTATATTTATAGCTGGAGTAGCATGAACGAACGCATCACTGCGAGGGAGGCCATAGACTCTTTATCAAATAAAAAACAAAAATTCACATATCTCCTAATCGAGAATTAATAATCAATGACTTCTTTTTTGTATCTTTCTGTATCTGTTGTCTTTCTCATTCTTTCTTACATTCCAAATATAATATAATATAATACAATATAATATAATATTAAATATTAAAAAAACATATAAATATTCTGTCTAAATTCACTATAATATACAATCCCATACTACTACTATACAATCCACTATATCTCTATCTCTAACATACATATTTTAAAACACTGAATTAATTAAGCAACAACTAGAAATGTATAAAGCTGATTATATATATTATTAATTGTTTAAATTTATAGGGCTTTACAAGCTACACAGTACGAACGATAAGGGAGGTTGTGAAGAGCCGTAGCCAATAATAATAGCCAAGTTTATAACAAAGGCTATTATTATTGGTCGGCCCGAGCGGCCGTACTTAAGCTTGTATATCTATAGTTTAACTCTATATACAATATACAATACACTTACTTTCTAACAAATACAAACAACCTACAACCAGCTTATTCTCTATAGCTTATTAAATACTTATAATCAAAAAAAAAATTAAAAAATCTAAGCTCCGTAATACAACAACAGTAATCTATCCCTTAAGCCAGAGGTAAGAGGAAATCGCTTTTACTTTTCCTTTCTTTCTCTTCCTCTTTCTCTTCTTTTCCTTTCTCTCTTTCCCCCTCTTTCTTTTCCCCCCTCTCTCTCTCCCTCTTTCTCTTCTTTTCCTTTCTCTTTCTCTCTCTCTCTTTCTCTTCCTCTCCTCTCGCTTCAAGTTCTAGCGGCAGAGCAACCCCTTAGACTTTAATAATATAATATTTTATAATATTTTATTTTCTATAGATATTATTTAAAAATTAAAATACCTTCAAGTTATATCTCTTAATATATATTCAAGTTGAAATCACTATACCTACTATACCTACTATACCTACTATACCTACTATACTTCCTATATATCTACTATACTATACCTATAATAATATTATAATCAATTAATCAATTAATCAATCCAAAACTATATAGTATATCGATAAATCACAAACCCATATTTCTTGATCCCTAATACGAATACGATATAGTTAACTATCTAGTATATAACTATATTCTAAAGTATTATATACCTAGGTATTATTGGACTATGTGACTAAAACCCATGTGCTCTAATTGTCTAATAGAATGCATATTCATTTATACCTCATACCTCATACCTCATACCTCATACCTCATACCTTTAATCTCAAACCTTATACCTCATACCTTATACCTCAAACCTCACACAACACAAACACTCACAAGCACAAGCACAAGCACAAGCACAAACACAAGCACAAACACAAGCACAAGCACAAACAAAGATGAGATAAGATGAGATGAGATGTCAATGACATTGCTACAAAGTAATAAGATAAGGTAGGTAAGGTAAGGTAAGATACCCGATACCCAAGTACCCAAGTACCCAGGCACGGTACGGCACGGTACGTGCACATGACAATCTAGAAGACGAGATCCTCCTCCCCTCCATTCCCTCATCTCCTCTTACCCCCCTTCTCCCATTCCCTCTTCCCCTCTTTCCCTCTTACCCCCTTTCCCCCTTTCCATCTTTCCCTCTTTCCCTCATTCTCCCCAAAATCCATCATCATTATTAGCTCCTCCATATTGTTGTCATATATCCGTCCGTCCGTCCATCCATCCATCATTCCATCAATCCATCCGTTCAGTTTCGTGATAGTATCATGTCAATCATACCATACATATCCATAATCAATCCACTAAAAAAAAGCCTCCACCAACCATTGCCCACCCAACCTATTGTTTAACCAATGAGAGAGTACTCAAAATGAAGTCCCTTTTTCATTAAAAGTCCCTCATCGATTATCATACCATGTAAAAAATGGAAACAATGAAAACATTTAAGCTGTAGTTTCGGTTTCGGGTTCAATCTTAGCTTCAGCCTCAGCTGCGGCGGCTGCTGCTGCCACGGCTGCTGCTGACTTCTTCTTCTTCTTCTTCTTAGACTTTGATGGGGAACCACCTGTTGATGATGGGGATGATGAGGTTGTTGGTGATACTGGTGATGTTGGTGATGTTGGTGACGTTGGTGAATCGGGTGATCTTAAATCAATTGGTGACTTTAAATCAAGAACTTTAACATTCTGCTTGATTTGACCAAGTCCCTTTTCATTCAAAAAGACACCTTCTTGAGCAATCAACTCAACCTTGGTCAAAACCTCCTTGGTATCAAACTTCTCAGTTGTAGTCTTAATCTCAGTCAAAACACCATCTTGAGCAGAGATGCTCGTGATGATTTCCTTGACGGAAGATTCAAGACCGGAGATATCGGTTTCCTTGAAAGATGGAGGGGGGATGGATTTAATTTCGTCAACGGTTGTCTTGACGGAAGCGATGGAAGATTCAATATTGGTAAGATCAACCTTTTCTGGTGAAGATGAAGCCTTAACTTCTTCAATGGTGGCCTTAATTTCAGAGATGGATGACTCAATTGAGCTGAGATCAATCTTCTCTGGTGCTGGGGTAGCTTTGATTTCATCAACGGTAGTCTTTACAGCAGCGATGGATGATTCAATGTTGGTTAAATCAACAGCCTCGTGAGATGGAGCTGGGGTAGCCTTAATTTCATCGACTGTAGTTTTAACAGCTGCGATGGAAGATTCGATGTTGGAAAGGTCAACGGAATTCTGCTCTGGGGCTGGAGTGGCCTTAATTTCATCGATAGTAACCTTGATGGCAGCAATTGATGATTCAATGCTGGAAAGGTCAACGGCATTTTGCTCTGGGGCTGGAGTGGCTTTGATCTCATCGACAGTGCTCTTAATTGAAGCAATGGATGATTCAATGCTGGAAAGATCAGTAGCTTCGTGAGTTGGGGCTGGAGTGGCCTTAATTTCATCAATAGTAACCTTGATGGCAGCAATTGATGATTCAATGTTGGAGAGATCAGTAACTTCGTGAGCTGGGGCGGGAGTAGCCTTGATCTCATCGACAGTACTCTTAACAGACGCAATGGATGCCTCAATTACACTCAAATCAACCTTTTCAGCAACTGGTGCTTCCTTGGCATTAATTTCCTTAACAGTTGACTTGACAGACTCAATGGAAGACTCAATCTTGCTCAAATCAACAGATTCTGAAACTGGTGATTCCTTGGCCTTGATCTCATCAACAGTGGTCTTGACTGAAGCAATGGATGCTTCGATAATGCTCAAATCAATCTTCTCGGCAACTGGGAATTCCTTAGTCTTGATCTCATCAACAGTGCTTTGAACTGAAGCAATTGATGCCTCGATAGCGCTCAAATCAACCTTTTCGGTAGCGGGTGCCTCCTTGGTCTTAATTTCCTCGACGGTTGCTTTGATAGATTCAATAGAAGATTCAACATTGCTCAAGTCAACCTTCTCAGCAGCTGGTGCCTCCTTGGCCTTGATTTCCTCAACAATCGTCTTGATCTCGTTAACAGAGCTCTCAATGGCGGAGAGGTCAGTCTTTTCTGGTGCTGGAATTGACTTGATCTCATTGAGAGTACCGGAGTGGGATTCGAGAGCTGCCTTGATTTCAGCAACGGAGGATTCGAGAGCGGAGAGGTCGACTGGTGCAGGGGTGGAAGCCTTGATCTCCTCAAGAGTGCTCTTGTGGGACTCGAGAGTAGAGGTGATGGGAGAGAAATCAACTTCCTTAGGAGCGGCACCGGTAGAAGTCTTGATATCCTCGAGAGTAGCAATGATGTCCTTGACGGAAGATTCCAATCCAGAGATGTCAGTTGGTTCAGGAGTAGCAGCTGGTGTAGAGGTAGATTCCTTGATGGCAGCAACGTTAGAAGCAACTTCCTTGAGTTGAGCATCAATTGGAGAAAGGTCGATGGTTTCATGAGCTGGAGCAGGTGTAGACTTAATCTCATTAACGGCAATAGAGATTTCCTTGACGGATGCCTCCAATCCAGAAATATCAGTTTTCTCGACGACAGCAGCTGGAGTTGAAACAGTTTCCTTCACTTCACCCAAGGTAGAGATGATCTCCTTGACGGATGATTCAAGACCAGAAATATCGACGGTAGAAGGTGCGGGTGCAGACTTGATCTCATCAATGGAAGCAGCAATATCCTTGATAGAAGCCTCAAGACCAGAAACATCAGTTGGGGTAGAAGCAGGAGCGGGAGTAGCGGACTTGATTTCATTCAAAGCAGCAGCGTGGGAAGCATGAGACTCGTTGGAGGCGGTAACAGCAGAGAGGATATCCTTAGAAGTGGCACTTGAGTCAGATTCCTTGATGGCGGCAACATCACTCTTGATGATAGCAAGGTCGGATGTGATGGTGTTCAATGCCTCCTCATACGTAGCACTCTTGAGAGCAGCAAGCTCTGTAGCAATTCCATCCAACTTTGTAGTGTGTGCATCCAAAACCGAGGTATCTTGGGAAGAAGATTTCTCACCCAACCCCTCCAACGAAGATGTGATCTTAGCAATAGCTTCTTCGATGGCAGCTAACTTGATTGCAGTCTCGGCCTTGGTGTTATCGATTCGTTGACCAAGGTCAGATGCGACAGCATCAATGCCGAGGGAAACATTTTGAATGGCAGGATTGATCGAGGATTCGAGGGTGGGTTTAATCTGCGAGATCAAAGAAGCAACGATGGCGTTGGTAAAAGCCTCGGTACTCAAGGTTTTCTTCACAGCTTCCTCGATGGCGTGTTCCACGACTTCCTTATCCCTCGCCTCTCGTTCGGCGGAAGCTTGTGAGTTATCAGAGGAGGTGGAAGTGGTTGTGCGAGAGAGAGGGCCTTCAATAGCCTTGGGGGAATTGGTACGACCTAACAGACGTCCGAACATGGTGGGATTGAGAACTGCGTATGGTAGGTAAGAAATGTATCGAAAAAGAGACATCCGGGAGAACCTGGATGTTTACTTTCTCTCTTTCTACTCACTTTCCTTCTTGTGTGATGGCAACACAACACAAGAAAAAAAGAGGAGATGGGAGGGAGGGACTTGCACCGTTGCCGATGAAAAAAAATCAGAAGACTGAAATGGGGAAAGGTAATTTGGGAAATCGATGGTAAGCTCCTCTTTCCAAATTTCCAATTGTGTGTGACAGTGTGGGAGATCAATTTGATGGGACAAATGATGAGCGAGGAAAAAGACCAGGTGGGAAATTTAAGGTGGGTTGGATGGAGGAGGGAGGAGGGGACGAAGATATGAATTGATGGATTTTGATGTGAAAAAATGAAGATTATGAAGATTGTGAAGATTTTATGGATTTTATGGATTTTATGTTGGATAGATATGGTAGATGTTGATATTTTAACATTTTACATTTTACATCCACTTTATGTAATTTACTCACACACAATCGTGGCCGTATTAAGGACATACCTATTTATTTATTAATCATTCAATTATATACCGTATTAAGATTGAAGAAATATACGACCGGTAGGGAATGACCAAGAGTGAATGTATCTCCTACTCAATACGGTACAAAGTGGAAGGAAGGGAGGTGAGGTGAGTCTTCAATTATATGGGAATTTGAACGGGAAGACTTTTTTTCTTATTTTTTTTTTCTTCTCAAAATGAGGGTATCGTGACTTGTGAGGGGTCCAGGGAGGAGGCACAGTAAACAATCTACACTAGTCTAGTCTATCTTAAGTTAGTCTAGTCTACCGTAGTCACCGACGGGCCGTTGCTCGTTGCTGCCATCCAGTGTTTATTAGTAGGTAAGACCTTGTAAGGCAAAGACTCTAAAGCGATACCCTGGTCATTTTAAAGAATTTGTTGTCATCGCCCGCATCTATTATTATTTATTTATTACCGGTATACCGTACATATTTCCCATGAATGATTTTCATCAATGGCTTCAAATCGTACTGTACTGTACTGGACATGGAAATTCAATTTCTATATTCATGATATCAATTGATAGATATAATTCAAGATACATACTTAAGGTCGAGGTAATTGATATAACCGTACCGTACCTACCGTACCGTAACATCTCACAGCTGAAAAATAAAAATATTTCAACCCAGGAATTTCCAATTCTCCAATAAAAATCGTGCCCGCATCAAATCAAGATAGCGAATTGAGACATAACATAGGCTGGCTGTTGACGTGCTAGCCCCAAAAGTTATGTGTGTAGGTATGTGTATGAAAGTCTCGTGAACTTTTATGAATAGAAAGTTCAAGAAAATGATGGACCGACCGACCCTCGCCACGATGGATGGATCTTCAGACCCCACCACCCAATTCCATTCTCCTATCATCGGTGAACAGTTGTCTCGACAACTTATTGGGACTACGGTACACGCTGTGAGTGGCGGAAACCTCACAATAGGTATGTAATGTGAATCGGTGATGTATGTATGTACGGAGTATGTACCTATCTGTACCACTCCATAGAATCCATCGAAGAGAAGAGAAGAGAAGATGGCGAACCATGGGTCGAATCCCTTCCAATCATTGGAAGTGTCACTCTTCTGGAACTGGGAAGGGAAGGGAAGGGAGAGTCAGTCCTCCATGATCTCCGAAAGCAGGTACGCTTCCGTACACAGAATCAACAGCAATGTCGTGGCCATCGTCACGCATTAACGTCGTGATCTCCCTCCCTCCCTCCTTCTGATTGGACGTGTGATGGTTGACACTAGAACGGGGCAATCCATTCCATGGACGATCCTGATTCTACCGCCATAAGCGAAACTAGTCTTTCAATAGTGTGGAAAATATATAGGTCAAGGTTGAAGATTCAAGGTTCGTTGATGTGCGAGCGCGATGAAGATCGACGGCTGAACGAAAAGTTTCGAGATGTGCATTCTTATGAGCTGTAGGTTAGATATTACTATGCATATCATCGGATGAATGCCCATCGTTGCTGTTTTCTTACCTGTAAGTTATCATTCATATCATTCTTCGCGACACACCATACGGTTCCGCTGATATCTCCCAAAGACAGCGGTGAAGCTGTACTCATTTTCTTGCAACGATGGCATCATGTCACACTACATCATCTGGCCAGGTAACTAACTGATAGATCCTATCATTTCGAGTATCTATCTGGTGAAACCCTTCCGAGATATCAAATGCCCCAATTTATCTATCATCTTGCTCTACAGATATATGTAGAAAAAAACGTCGGGTATCTCAATAACTGAATGTATATATTCGATTTATACGTCAAATTTACCACCGGGCTCCCTTGACGAGTTCCGAATCCGCCAAAACATTCTCTGTCTGTCTGTCTTTCCTTCCCTCCTTATTAGTTCCGGGGAATGGCTCGTATCAGTTAGATATCGAGCCACTGTCTTGATCCTACATACATACTCGTTAGACCAAACCACTTACCGCTGTCTCATATCTCAGTCTATGTTATGTTTGCGATTGCAAAGCTGCAAAGTTGCAAAGGCCATATGATACGAATCGGAAAATATTTCTTCAATTATGGAGTATGCATATCGAGATATCAACCATCTATGATGGCTATGAGTGTGACGTTACGTTGGGTCGGTTGAATTGAGAGGAATATCTATCTATAGTATCCTCCCATCCATCGAAGGGGTCATATTACGGTGACCGCTATATACTTACTATACTCGGAGTCATCCTCGACGTGCAAATTCTAGATTTCTTCTCGATAATTTTCACCACCTATATCTAAACATTCAGTGGAATTCAAATTCAAATTCAAATTCAATATCGTATTAAATTTCTTCCACATGAAATCAAGTCTTGTCCAGTCAACTTGGCCAACTTGGCCATCTAGGCCATCTTGTCGTTTCGTTTCGCTGCCGGTATTGGGAATGCTTTGGTACTTTGGTAATGGATATTCAAATTCACGGGGAAGATGGAAGATTTCAAAACTAGACGAACGAACGAACGAGAGCTGGGTGACCTGGCTATAACTTAATCTAATCCCCATTTTTCCATCCCTCTCCGATAATCTGGATCATCCTTACGGAATCATTAATCATCATCATGATCATCATGATCATCCCTCATCTTCACAAATTTTCTTTCTTTTATTCATTCCTCATCATCATCATCATCCCATCCCATCCCATCCCCTCTCCTCATTATATATTATATATAGGTACCTAATTACTACCTAATTAAACATACATCACCAAGCATCCCAAGCATCCCACGCACCCACGAAAATACAAACGGAATTTCCAACCCCAAATTCTCTATAAGTCTCAACCTGGCCTGGCCTGGTCAATGAAATAACATAACCCCCTGGAACTGGAACTGGAACTGGAACGGGATCGTTGCCATAGGTAGAGAGAGAGAGAGAGCGGGAAAATATTTAATATATATATATTAATTAGCATGATTATATCATATATATCGATCTATCTATCTAGGTATCAATTCTCCAATTCTCCAATTCTTTATAAATTAAACGAAACGAAACTAAACGAAACGGAACGGAATGGAATGGAATATTCAAAAATCACATCTCTTCCCAACTCCAGGAAATCAAGTTTCGGGAAATCAAGTTTCGGGAAATAAGTTTCGGGATATCAAGTTTCGGGACATCAAGTTTCGGGATATCACTTGCCTGCCCGCCCTTCTTCTTCTTTTTCTTTCATGGCCGGCTGACTGGCTGACTCGTTTGCGTTTGCGTTTGCGTTTTTGATCTTGATTTCTTTCTTGGGGAAATACTTTTGGGGGAGGGGGTAGGTGGATAGATGGATGGGGAGGTGGATGGGGAGGTTGGTGGTGTGGTAGTGTGGTGGATAAATAGGTAGGCGAAATATAATGGAATCTGGGGATAATGAATTTTATGGGATGGGATGATATATAGGAGATTTGGTTTAGTACGCTTGGGTTTGGGTTTGCTTGGGTTTGCTTGGGTTGGGGTTTGCTTGGGTTGGGGTTTGCTTGGGTTTCTTCTTCGCCTTGTTTGATCTTATTGATCTTATTGTATTGTGTATCGAGCGAGTGTATGTAGAACTATCTTATAACAACAGCCTTTTTTTGGGATGCGAAATTCCCGTTGGGTTGGATCTGGTTTGGTTGGATCTGGTTTGGTTGGATCTGGTTTGGTTGGATCTGGTTTGATTGGATCTGGTTTGGTTGGATCTGGTTTGGTTGAATCTGATTTGATTAGATCTGATTTGATTGGATTTGGTTTGGTTGGATCTGGTTTGGTTGGATCTGGTTTGGTTGGATCAGATTTGGTTGAATCTGGTTTGGTTGGATCTGGTTTGGTCTCGTAGGGTTGGGAGTAGATATGGATATGGAAATGGAGTGGAAATTCATTCTTCAAATATATTCGATAGATACCTAAATAGTATCATATCATTTTATTTATTTTATATTGGTATAGTTCTTTTCTTTTCGATAAATTAAACCCGAAGATACGAAAATTCTTGGAATATAAGATGATGAGATGATAAGATGATGAGGGGAGGATTATTGTTTCAATTCTTTATTATATTTTTCGAATAATATATATATCAATATATATGCTCTTCCATGTTATTCAGATCAATCAACTCTCTACTTGTATATATCGATTCCCATTCTTTTCTCTTGTTTTACAACTAAAACTTGAACTTCAACGTCAACCACATCCACTAGCATCCCAATCTCCATACCAATTTCTAAATCTAGATTACTAATACTTCCCACCCTATACTACGCTCCCCATCCTTTCCAATACATACAATATAACCAAACCACCACCCTCTCATCAATCAACGAACTCATCATTCCCCTTCAACGTGCAGCATTTTTCCGAGTCCAGCGTACTTTTCCTTGTAGATTTTATCATCTTCGGCTATTTCGTTTTTTATATTTAGGTAATTATCTATTTCCTCGCTTCAGGATTCAAAAAAGCGTTAAAAATATCAAAATCGGAATTTGGAATTGAAATTGAAATGGATATGAATGAACACTATTTGATTATTTACGTATTATAGGTTAGTTTTATAATTATCTACTTGTCTGATTGTATAGTTGTAGAGTGTTATATTTATCATATGTCTGATTTGAAAGATATTTGTATGAGTAGATGTTGTTATAAATAATTCTATGTATACGAACTAGTTTAATCATCGAGCTTAGTTTTATGGAATCTCTGGTTATAATGATATAATATATGAATAGTAGTATCTATACATCTTTTATATTCATTCAAGTTCACATCCAAGTCCAAATCCAAATCTAAATCTAACCTCTCCTCAGCCTCAACCTCAAGCTCAAACTCAAGCTCACGATTTAAAACCAAGTACTACCTATCTATACGAGGAGTATATATAAAACTAATATACTAACTAACACTTGTTTCTCGCATATCATACTCGGAATACGGATGCTTCGGCTTCTCGCGTTTGAATATCAGTACCAATATCGGGTGTTGAGATGTTGAGATGTGGATATCTAACACCCTCCCCTTTTCCACTTCGCTAATATTAGGTAAGATCAATATCAATATCAATATCAATATCCTCGCCATCTAAAACCTCTCCAAATCTTTTTATCAAATTGAAAGTGAAATCATTTCGGGAAAATCGGAAAGGTTGGGAAACTTGAAATCTCGGAGTTTGGAAGATAGAGATTGAGATATTGATCAAACTCGGAACCAAGAAATTTAAAGATAAAAAGTATAAAAGTGAAAATAAGATTATTTTTAAGAATGTGCGTATAACCGTGACCGCTGGTGAAATTTGGTTTGAGGAGCTCGAGCTTTTGATGGATTGGTTGTTAATGGTTGGAAGTTGGGTCGAGGATTGAGTAAGGATTATGGGGGGATGGGGAATGAGGGATGAGACTTTTAGGGGGTGCGATGGCGGGGGTGAGTTTTCTTTTGGGGGGGGAATGAGGGGAGGTAATAGAAGGGGAGTGGAGAGGATTCTTTTTTATTTACGGATATTTTTAGTTTGTATCTTTATCTTTATCTTGATATTTGGTTCTTTTTCTGTTTTTTTCCAAAATTGTATTGTTATTGCTACCTAGTTGGAGAAGTTTTCATTTTGATCGATGCTGCTTGACTGGACTGCTTGATTGATTGATTGTTTGGTACGTACTTGTTTGGAGCTTGGAGGGTTTATCATCATGACCTCGCTTTCCTATCCCTTCTCTTTTTTTTCTTTCTACCCATACACTCTCACATATTTAAGTTTCTCCTAAATTCTAAATTCTAATAATTTTGTCTCATTCATATTACTGGGTAATGATAGATCATATCATATACATATTACCTATTACCTATCCCATGGAATATCCCATGGACTACAATAGGCTAGGCTATACATGATATATATGAAAACGGAATTGAAATAAGAATATGAATAGGAGATGAGAGGTCATGGAATAGGAATGGGAATGAGAAGAAGCTAGTAGGGGAGGGTAGGGGTTGAGGGGGATGTTTTGAGGGGGGCTGTATTGATGGATGGGGATAGGGATGGTGATGAGAGGGTGGGATAAATGAGATGGGGATGATGAGGAGTGAGACTTTTGGGAGGGTAATAATAAAGATAATGGCGAGTGGATAAGTTAAGCTGCAATGAATGATTCATAACACATGGAGCTTTGTAGTGTAGTTTAAGATAGATAGATGGTGAATGTACCTAGTCATTAAAGAGTGGAAGAATGCATATACATGAAAAAGAGAAGACCACGATTCAAATTGGGTTTTGATTTTGATCCGAGATTATAAATATAAGTATGATTAATCAATCCACTCCGGGTAGCCTACCCAGGAGTCGGAACTACAGAACTAAACCCATTCTATCCACCCACGAATTGTATAAAATATTCTTTCATGATAAATGTTATACAATAGTCCAACTACTATTTGCCATTTGATGCTGAGTAGAAATGGGACCTACTAGTTCGACGTTGATGATTGTTAAAAGCCCCTTGATATATCCGAAATCGCGAAGCAGTTCCCCCTCCCCTTCATCGCCAAAAGACTCCTTGGTTGTCTTGATGTGTTAAACTATCCGAGAAATCAGATTATAGAATGATTAACGGTTAGGATGGCGGACTCGTGGTGGTGTCTTTGCATGAGCAAATTGCGTTCAATATTGTTCTCGCAATGCTCAAAATATTTCAGGTTGTGTCGTGGCAATATGTTTTCAGGTTGGAAATCGGCTTTGAATCAAGGTTGGGCAAAGGTTGCAATAGGGAATACCCGAGATCACTTGGATTAAAAGCTATAGAAAAGACCATCCTGCACTTCTCCTCCTATAGAAAGAAAATGTCCATCATTAGAATGCCCTAGATATATAAAGTAAATACTATCTAAATGATACAAATTAGCTGCAATATAAAACTGGAAAATCATCTCGAATCTCAAAGATCTCATATTTTTATAAATCTAATAATTTTTTTGATCCATTGGGATATGAAATTAAGAATAACCTCGACTTCGATAAACTGTATAAAACGGTCGTTGATCACATAATAAATACTCGCAGATACCCTGAATAACCACAGGTTTTTATAAACCATCTACCGTACAAAAACCTATAACGCAAGATAAATCATGGTACGAGTACCTACTTAAGCATGCAAAATTGAATAGCATGGCTTATGGAATAATAATCTTTTGAGTGTGCTTATTCCTTCGCTTGTACTGGGACCTCCTGTTATTCGTTCGAAACATTTTCTTTTTCTTCAGCCAATCCGAATAATTGTTATAAATTTTCAGCATTATGTATATTTCGAGAATGTCCACTATCTCGTTGGGTGCGATGCGTATTTCATGTGCGGATGCGAGTCTCTGAAAATAATTGAAAGAAGTGAACAGCTTCAGAAAGTTCGTACTTATTGTTCCAGACAGGTCAAATAGGCCATGGTATAGATATTTATCCATGAATTCAACATTGTGCTGAAATCCTATGGGTTTCCGATAGATAATACGCCAACCGAACCAACCATCACGCAAAAAATTTAAGAATTCCACAAGCCTAGATAAAATTGAATAAATTAAATCAGGCAAAATGTTGCCAATATGGATCATCGGGAAGGGCAACCTAAGACCTTCTATCTCATCGTTTAAATACAGAAGCATGGATTCAAATAAAGCATCGTCATTCAAAACAATGACACCTAGCGCCGAGAATGCCATACCTTGGTATCGATCCCAGTGATTCGCATGAACGTCATGCAAAGAATATCGTACTTGACACTGGTCGGTGGTATATTCCTCGAACATTTTTATAACCAAAGTGTAGACGTACTCGTGTCGCAATTTCTCGAATCCTGATAGCCTAATGTTTCCTGGTTGGAAAACGGCCTTGCATGACTTTTCCATGTTGTCTAGCTCACCGGGAAATATATCCTGATAGAATTCTAGGCTTAATCCACTCTCAATCCAAAGATTCACGAGGTCTAGTACATCATTGACCTCGGTATCTGGTGATTGGCGAATAATTGATATTGGATTTGTTACATCTCGAATTCTGCGCCTGGGTTGCTCTGAACACATTTGCTGGGCCACAAAAGCGGTTTTGAACGCAGTGTAGAGAAGTAACGGAGACGAGTTGAGTCTAGTGCCATTAGATCTCAGAAAGATTGATTCATTGTCGACAATCTCTTTGAGTACTGTTTTCTCTTTGAGTTGTCTTGGTAGTGATCGAGAGTCCGAGAAATTCTCCATTTGAAATGTCAAATTTGAATTATTGGTCGAGGAGCCCGCCATCTGATGCAATCTGATTGTTGCACCTCGAGCCCACTTCCAAGATCCAGGGAGCAAAAGAATCTCCATTCTCCTAACCGTTATAGGAAGCTCATCATCCGAAGATAACTCTTGAGCATTTGGATTCGGAAATGGTACGAAATTTAAGAGTGTCGTTTCAAGATCATCTCGAGACAAATATGTCCTTGAGCTTGTCCTCATCAAGACCTGCCCTATTTGGGTGCTATACTTTGATGTTAGTTCAAAGTCTGGACATTCCATAGTTTGGATTTCTCCAGAGAATTCTGCCAAGATTTTCTCAAGCTGAGACCTTTCGTTGTCTATAATAGAAGCTTTTGTCGATGCATTCAAAGATTTCATGTTGTTGGGTAGCGTATCATACGGTGCCTCAGGCTGAGATGAGTGCCTCTGAAATGAAGATTGATACTCTAATGCTTCTTGAAAATGTTTTTTCAGGGAATTTTCGAGTATTGATTCCAAAGCATTGGCAATGCACCGTTCAGTTTGACCATCGTTTGTCAAACTTCGGTCCTTTTGAAGCATGAATTGACCTGCCATATTCTGTAGTAGGTGTTTCATCTCTTCGGCTACACAAGAAATGCCGTCCACCTTATCGTGTGTTTGAGCAACCATCGCTGTAATCTGCGAGTTAGACGAATTTATTCGTTGAAGGGAATATCCGAGTTGCCGTATATCTGATCGTGTTTCATTGTGTTCGATTCGAAGCTGGTTGATGGTTAGAACATGGACTGATGGAATGGAGCGACCGATACCCACAAAGTTTGAAAACGCTCAAGATGTCCTTTAGCCTCCCTTAGACGATTCAAATATTTCATGATCTTAGTGTTGTTGAGAGCCAGTCCCAGTCTTGTGCTCCACTTTCTACGGCCCGTACCCGTTAAGATACTATATTTATCTACCAGATCTCGTAGCTTGTAAATAGCTTCATTGCAGAAGTCTAAAGCAGCCCGGTGTTCGGCGTCATCTGGTGCAGAAGTCGCAAACTTTGTAGAGATGCTATCTATAATAGCAAGTTCGGTATTAAGCAATCGGACTTCGGTGGGAGCATCTTTTGCATCTTCGAATATGGTATGTAGATACTTGCAGCCTTGTACGACCTGGCCTGCCAGTGAGACCACGGTAATAACCCCACCGGCAGCCGCTAATCCTTCCATGATATGACAAAAAGTTATTGGGAATAAGGTACGAAGATCAGGTTTTAGGAGAAGATGGGGAGATTGAAACGAACATCTTGAATCGTGAGCGAGCGGAGTGTAAAGGTTAAAGTATATCGTATTGGGGCTGAGGGACACCACCACAGCCATCCTTGTGTAATGTTACTCATGTAGCTAGCTGTAAGCAGACTGCAAGGCATTCATTGTCAAAACAAAAAGACAAAAACAAGTTTTTCAACTTTGAAATCCGGTTCTCCGAAATTATCTTCTGGCAGAAACCTTGTGGAGGTTCTGTCAGGGGGAAAATGGTCGTAGAGGCCAACTGGAATTGGACAGCTGCGAAATAACTTCAAATAAGAGCCATCAAATGATCTCCAAAATGAAGGATATTAAAATGGTGATCTATATTGCCTGAGTGAGTACTTGGCCCCGCCTCTTCCATACGTAATCTTCTCCCGCTGTACCACCCCTTCTACCGTTAGGATAAGGTTTTTAAGAGGCTTGGAAATCATCGCCTACATCACCATTAAGTAAAAAGATTTTACCCTTTTAAGCTATCATCAGCCTCAAGTTCATAGAACCGAAGAAATATATACCTATTTCATTCTAGAATCTGAATTGTCTCCGCTCACACTAATATTCCGGAGGCTTGGAGAAAGCCATAGAATAATGTCATCCTACACGGTGAAAGGGATACTTGCGTGCATAGCCTCATCGAAAAGGTTTCAAGGCTAACCAACGGCGTTCCGTAGTAAGTTAGCACAAATATCTTGCATCGGCCATACGATATGAGCCTCCAAGTTCCTCCGCTGAGAGTTTGTGGATTCCTCTTGTATGCCAGGATTCTCCTGGAATGATTGAAAGAATCCCATGATTGAATTTCCGATGTTTCCACAATGCTGAATAATGGTGTCTGTCCATACCAATGAGTCGGCACCAGCGAAGGAAAACACTACTTTAATCCTCATAATTCCGCTCTTGCTCAACAAGACGATAAAGATAAGAGAACAAGCAGGGAAATGGATCCATTTCACGATATCTTACTCAATCAATAATGACAATGACGATGATGCATTCATAAAAGTAAACATTGAATGACGGATGATGAACTTTCACTCCAGAGGTTCCGAGTCCCAACATGCATGGAAGAAACATACGCACAGACCACCAACCCAACCACAAACATGATATTCCCGTGACTAGAAAATTTCTTTGGAAAGGAGCGTGGGAGAACCCACAGAGCCTGAAACTCATTTTATTCCACATATACTAGCAATAGCAGTATAACAGGTTGGGGGGAATGGGGGGCTTTGTGGGTCTTCCCACACTCTTTCTAATCAAGAAAGGGTTTCACGTGTCTTAATCACGTGCGAAGATGGCAGTAAAATGGCGAGTTCCTTCTTTTTTCCCTTGCCCCGAAAGCCTTCCACTTCGTTTCAGGCATATCACGTTTTTGGATTGAAGATGACCTTTCCTTGGTCATTTTTTGTCCTTTCTGTCATTCGGTTGCTCAAAAAACGGCTACTAGGTAGGTGGTTAGTTTCTGGATATAGAAACCAATCGATGTTCTAAGGAAGTTCTTGGTGATAATTAACTATTTGAATGTTTAGAATATATTAATGAGGATGAGGAAATTTAAACCAGAGAAAGGGTGCACGTGTGTGAGATACCGGTATGGGACAGACGGACGGACTGTCATTCAATTGAAAAACGAGAAATCAAAGCCACATCACATTACATCGTTCAAGCAATCAAATATATCATAAAAACTTCTATCATTTCTAAACACTACATGTGTGCGTATAACAAGAGGACCTGTCCAGAAAGGTATATATATATACATTGAAAACCAAACTCTCACTCTCACTCTCATTTATCCATCCAAAAATCAATCATTAGATATCAAATCCATTCAATCAAATATCAGGAGGAAAAGGGGGCTTAAACTGCGAACTTTGGAAAGCATATTTATGCCTCACACTCATCATCATCAGGGGATGATGATTCGGTAGGTGTAACAGTGGCAGAAGTGCTGGATGCTACGGATGTAACCATGGTGGTTGGGGTGGATGGGGTTGTAGAAACAGCGGCAGCGGAGCTGGAAATTGCACTTGGTGTAACCGATGAAGAGACAGCAGAGGTTGGAACAGTTACGGGAGCGGAAGTGCTAGCAATGCTAGCGACGGAAGTAGCTGAAGCAGTCGCAGAAGCAGATCCAGTAGCGGCACCAGTAGCATTATACATAGCTGGACCGGGGATGACGTAGGAGAGGGCAGCATAGATATTGACCAAGATACCTGCATCGGTTGGTGTATAAAGCTTCTCACCGAGAGTTCCGGAAGGAGCGAGGGAACCGCTACCAGTGATTTCCAAGTTGATACATTGCGGGTAATTTTGAGCACCATCTGCAGCCTCTGCACCATGAAGAGCGATAATTTCATGACGAACGACGTATTTTCCCGCGGCGAGATCGGCGGGAATGGTCGAGGTCCATGTGTTGTTGTTGGCGATCAATTTATCAGATGCCCAGGTTCCAGGGACAGAGCTGTCATCAATCAAACCAACGGCGTCGATCTTGAAAAACTCAAGTTTGGTTTTGTCGACGGTGGAGCAGTCCCCGTTGCAATTTGCTAGGTAGGTGAGGACTGGGCCGTGATGAGATGATGGCCAGGTAGTCCATTGGAAATCAATGGTGTCACCTGCGGCGATGGAAGCTGAAAGAGCAGCGTTGGTGGCATTTTGGGCACAGATGATGTCAGGAGTGGCATAGGTAGATGGGTATTCGGGTCCGAGATCGAGGTTGGTGTCAGCCCATCCGATGGATTTTGGTTGTGGGGATGAGTATGCGTAGCTGGTGTGCCATCCGGAGTAGCTATTTTGAATTAGTATTTATATGATGATGCTCTTTTCTGATGATTTAACTTACTAGGTTCCACCAGCGACAATACCGCTAACGTATCCGTGAGCAGCAACGGTGGCAACCATGCCGGCGAAAGTAGTGAGCTTAGTGAAAGACATGTTGATTGAGATTTTTTTGGATTCGGAAGGAATGAGTGAGTTTGATAATCAAATGACAGAAAGTTATCCAAGTAATTTAGAAGTTAGACCAGCTGAATGAATGTAAAATCGCTTGAAGCAAAAAAGAGTGTGTGGTAAAGCGACAAGAGAACGATAGAGCTTGAATTGACCAAAGGCTTGCTTTGACGTTGAGGAAGGAGGTGAGGTATCCAAGAGGTGCGAACTCTTCGGAATATATAAAACCATCATATTATTTTCTCCTATTCCAATTCGCGCCATAGGATCTGTCAGAGGCCTTACCACACCTTGTATGTATCTCATCCGTACTCCGTAGCCTTGTCAAAAAGTTAACCATGATTGCTAAGAAGTCAGGAATATATTAAAGATGATGGTCTTCGACTCCACTCTCATCTCACCATTCAAGGCGCTTCCAAAAACTTCCAAAAGGGGTGGAATATTTTTTTCCAATTGGGAAAGATCAAATTGATTTGATTGGTGGAATGATTCGAATGTGGAGAAAATGTTACCGTTTCGAAACGTTTGGGACTCGAAGTGTCTCGGATTAATAGATCTGTAGGCGTAGCCGGTTTCAATCTCGTTTATCTAATGCATATGGTGATTTCCAACCCATGATGTTTCGGATGTTCCGCAGTCAGCTTCGTTTACCTCATCCAAACTTCCAAAGTTCATCTGTACAGTATTTTCCTTCAGAGCATAATTCATTGGATGGAGTGGTTGTATAAAACAACATTCGCTGTTTGCTCTGCTTAAGGTCCGATTGAATCTAATCTTTAGGAGCAGATGAATTTTCTGTTTAAAGGTAGTGCGACCATGCAATGCGACGACGATGCAATGCAGCCTTGCGATGGCGTCTCGCCAATGACACGATACGTACCTAGGAGTAAGCTTGCCGAGGTGAAGTGGAATCAAATAGATTAGATGATGATGCAGTAAATGAAAAAGAATGAACAGAAATGTATGGAGTAAAAGAAAGGTTGATTAATAATTCAGGGGTACGGCCCAGGTCTCCGCGTATAGTACGGAAAATATCTGACCAATAATGTTGATAACCGAGCCTTGGCATGAGGATCTAGAGCTTATATGTAATTGATTACCGAATGTTCCGATTGGTCCTCGGATATTGGTGTTTCAAAACCACGTTTTTCAATTCCGACTTATAATATCAGTTACCAAATATCGAATGAATAGGGTTGAGCTTTAGTATCGTGAAATCCAAACTTTGGTCGAAAAATCGATGTTGTATTCGAATATTCTGTTATATGAACCAATGTAAAAGTTGTAAGCGCTTCATTTTGTTTCAACATATGAGGTTCCTCGAATTCATTCTTCTAAAGGCTACCGTGGTCTGGTCTTGAAACATCCCGGGGATCTGTTGCAGGGATTCTTCCGTGATACTCCACAAGTAGATATTGTAGACAAGAGAACAAAATAACAATACTACTTCGTGATTTCGTCAAGTATCTAATTTCTCGACTTGGATGGAAGCACCCGAGGCTTTATACAAACCCATAATGTGCAAAGTGGATATATTACAACCGTTTCGATTGCAAGATTCAGGAATGCCACGCTATAATAGTTGCTAATGCATCTCAAATATGCATGAAACGAAGTGTAAAGCTTTTAAAGCAGAAGCAAAAAAACGAAACTCTTAATTTTACTATAATCGATTTATATAATTTGGCATATGATTTGGTATATAACTGACGCTTACGTATAGATTAAAGTTGGGTATAACGTCAGATTTTGCGGTCACTGCAAACGTATTAGTTTAAAAACATTGCAAGTGTATTAGCTTGCCGTACTTCCTCGATATAACACCAAGGGAAAGGGGGTTTAGAAGAGAAGGAAGTGCGTACGCACCCCCCAAGCTGCTATACTACTATTACTAATATATCTAAATAGGCTCTATAGGTACTCCCACACCCTTATACTCATCTCTGCTCGAAACTACCCCAATTATCACATAATTGATTACCTATACAAACATAGGTGGTTATAGCTAGCTTCTCAACTATCTATCCATTAGACATATAGACAAACTTTCCAATACCATTGAATGTTTACTTGTACATCCAAAGACCCTCTAGTCTTAGTCTTCTTATTATTCCACACTATACTACGACTCATCGTACTCCTAGGATCTAATTCCTATTTAATCGTGAAAATTCTCTATCCCACAACCAGATCAAGTAAGATTACTATAAAAAATGGAATACTACATGATGCTCAGATAGTCAAATCAAAAGAATCCTGTAGCGCAAATTGCTACCTAACATAATCTTCAAGGCCACCAAAAAAATTACCTACTAGCCCGGAATTGAATTGATGGAATAGTTTATCCCCAGCCAGAAAGAAGCGTTTGAATTATATACCAAGGCTTTTTGCGCTAGAGGGAGAGGGGGAGAAAGGTGCTGGTCGAAGAAAGCTTCTCCTACCCCTATTTCTTAAAACGATCTCCTCAGGAGTTGGGAGTCAGGACTATTGATTGGATAGCCATCCAAGGTGTGTCAGCGGTGCTCTCCTCTCCCTCTTAAACGCTGGGGTATATACCTACCTACCTAGGTAGTTAATTATTTATAGATCGAGAAGATAACTGTACACTGTACTGTATTTAACAAGGAATCATACATGGACCGGATGAGTTTCCGAATTTGGGTTTTAGACTCCTAGGGGGTATATAAGAGGAAATAGAGATGAATGTTATTTTGAGTGGAACTTGCTTAATTGCATTCCTGGGGGTTTGGATTTGTAGATGATGATATTTTAAATTTTAATATCGTATCTTTATTCCCTTCCAATGTCTGTTCTGTTCTGTTCTCTTAATACCTACCTACCTACCTACCTACCTACCTTACCTAGTGATTATTCAAAGAACACCTACCTACCTACCTATTGCCCTTGAAATCTGCCCCTAGGTAGGAAGCAAAAGAAATCTTCTATGTCCGTTTAGTTTAGTTTAGTTTAGTTTAAATAATCTATACCTATATTTAACATAAAATAATATAATTCGCCTCGCAACCTCCAATTCAAAAAAAAGCCCCTAAGAGCAAAGAAATTTTCAGGGATATACTGTAGGTAAGGTAAGGTAAAGCTCAAAATAAAATAAGATCTTGGAGGAGGGAGGAAGGGAGGGAGGAGACGATAAAATTTTCTGTATTGGTGCTGGGGTTAAGCCGATGTAGGTAGTAAAGTTTTTAATTGTAGATTGGGAGAGGAGGACTTCTATCTTTATGGATGATTGATTGATTAACATGCCCGGCTACTTAGTTTATAAAACACACGTTTCGAGGAAAGCGTAATGTGAAAGCTATTAGCTGATATCTGAATCGAGATCGAAATTTACTTCAAGTATACATAGGTATAAAGGAGATGATCAAGATCTAGGTTGTATCTGTATACATATTCCTAAATACCATGGACCCATTACTACCTCTATATATCTATATAGATGTATGAATACTGTGGTGAAACAAAAGCGACGTAGAGTATCTACCTCAGTAGTCTTAACTTTCTTGAATGAATATTCATCCATATTATCATAGAGTTAGATAGTTTTAGATCAAGGAAGTTATGCATAGATTGTGCATACTGAATCATCCAGCACGCATCTGCAATAATGGAAGGAACGTTAACCTTATTATACATGATGAAGAAGATATATATGTATGCATACAATTGCCGGATCAATAAAATAAAAAGGAGAAAGCCAAGATTGAACTCGGAAGATCCTTCATCAATCAGCAAGCTATTACATTTCATCAAGACCTCCATCCAAGATATTTTATATGAAAAAAAGGACAACGAAACGAAAAAAAGTCTCGTGGCGGTGCATTTTGGATGATATAAGAGACTCAATGACTAAGAGGGATGAAGGGAATTCAAAAACCAAATTTTACTATAGGTACCTAGGTATCTATGAATGGAATCTAGAATAGACTGACACCAATACTAAGGGAATAACTTGTATCTTATATCTCCAGCTTACTTTACCAAACTTCCACAATTGAGATCGAGATAGGGGATATGGGAAAGCTAGGTAGTGGGTGTGATACGTTGAAATCTATTGTAACTAGGTACTGGTAGGTAGGTAGGTGGTAGGTAGTCTTAGGGTTAATAAGTCGAGATTCATGATAAAATCAAGACCAAGATGAAGATCAAGAACATTTCGCGCAATAGTGGTCCTATTATGTACGTAGATATTGATTCCCATTTATATGATATGAGAAGAGATAGATCTAGAGGTAGACGGAGTACTCTCTGCCAGCACCTATCTAGGTAGGTATCCAATGGTAAAGTCGACTCGCAGGTCCTACGATGTATAGTCTTCGAACTATCTACTTACCTACTCCAGATACCTAGTTTTGTGGATTCATGAGGGAGGGTATGATGACTGTTTCTGAATACTTGTTCTGAGGTTTGTTGGTTTGTTTGTAAAGGTATGTAAGTTAGAGAGGTGATAGAATATCGTTCTTGGTTTGTGTTGAGATCGATTGGGGATTTTAGGTTGTTTGTTTGTTGAGTCTTTGAGGTTTCGACTGTATATGCGTTCTCTCGATTCGTCAGACAGTGTACTTACCTACCTATCTTTCGGCAAATTTCCAGGAGCACTGGTAGATGTAATGCAGGTACAGATTGAAGAAACCTTTCATGAAGCTCGAGAAGCATACACAGGAGCTGCCCAGCAATAACATCTTACCCAACTTTTCAATGAATCTGACCTCCATCTCGAATAAACAACATAATCGTTAGATATGTCGGGCCTGGTCTCTTTCAGCCAATCCTTGGTAACTTACATAATTTGCTATCAATCTGCTGCAATACAGAGTATGAATAATAATTACGTCCTTAGAGCCATTTTTCGATTCCAGCGCCATTCTTGAATACCTAGGTCGATACAAGTCATCGCCAATCGGTACCCGATATTTTCACAGGAATTCTACTCGTAATATTATCTCGTCCGGCCTCCGGAGGGATTTGAAATCGTTTTTTTTTCGAATGCTCGCTCGAATTTTGAAATGAATATGTAAAAGAAATAAGAGGCTATATTGATTCTATCACGTCTTCACTTGGCATATGCTGGGAACATATGACTAGGCTAGGTACACGGTCACGATAGCCGCAACTTAATTCTCGAAATGCACAAATAAAAAAATGCCATATCGATATGGATAGTGATGAATCTTCAATCGGCAGATTCGGGGAATATACGATAGGCAAAGAGAAAATTATAAACTTTTTGCTCACGGCATTGGGACGATAGCCGCAAAGTTAAATCGAGAATGGAGGATATCATGACTACTCAATTACTTCTTTGGATTTGGGCATCTTGGCGATTAAACTGGATGTAGTAGGATATCGTAACCGCCAAGAGATAAGCACTGTAGAGCCGCGCGGGCCGTCCCCTTTGGAACTCAATTTATTTCTCCTCATTGATGGGGGCCGGCCCGGAAGTTTAACTTAATCTAATCAATCAACGTCATCCATCAATAAGGTACTGGGTCGTTTCAAACGAAAATTTTCATGGCAATTATTCATTTTGGTAGTTTGGGAGAAGTTTTTCCATCTAGACTAGCCTGAGGTACGAGGTAGGTACGTATTCTTGAAAGTGGATTAGACATTCAGGTACCTAGGTATGATTGGATGAGAATCATGGGATGGATTATAGATCATGGAAAGGAAGATGGGAAAGACCTCGAAGTTAGGAACACAGAGAGAGAAGAACATTTGCATGGTCTTGAGAAGGAAGTTTGGAATATAGCGAGAGCGTTTACATGGTCTTGAGGTACCAGACTTGAAAAAAGTTTGAAACAGGGCAATAGGGCAACAGGGCAACAGTGTAACAGTGCAAGAGGGTAACAGTGCACCAGAAAAACAGGGCAATAGTGTAACAGTGCACCAACACAGACCGCCAAGTAACTTATCTAATACTCCGTAAGACAGGATTGATTACAGTACTGGACCAAATTAACCGAGATACATTATCCACGTGTTTCATATTCTTATCCTTATCATTTACATCTTTTCATCTAATCGATCTCCTCTCCTCTCATTTCTTCTTTCATCTCATCATTCTCATCTGAATCATTCGGATCCCGATCGAATGGGAGATTGAAGTGGGATGAGTAGGGAACATTGGAAGGAAGTAGCGTGGTATGGGTCATCACCCCCTTCCAATTCAAAATACCCATGCAAGCAACAAATATATTGCAAATTACCGCCATGGATGTATGATCACGTATCTTTTTTCCATCCAAAATCATCCACAATTAATACTTATCCAATCCAATTCGAGCTTCACCATATGAAATTGTGACTGACATAAGCTTTTTGATCATATTTCTAACCCTTTCGGGAGTTGGAACACCCCTTCATTGCCTTTACATACCAATTTTCAACAGGATAATTCGGACATTTGGTTTTTTGGGTACGGTTGGAATCTCCTCTACTACTCTACTAACCAGTTCATCTGATAATTCTGGGCTAGATCCCACTCCTTGGACTTTGTATATATATCTTTTACTTGACCCAGATCCAAAATGAAATCTACATCGTTCAACAGCGTTTCTTCTCTTTACCATCACATTCATATACATAGTTCATTTCACTACTTCATTGATTGAAGCTTATCCGCAATCTTCCCAAACCAAAAACTTATTGTTTCACCATTCACAAAAACCACTTCAAGAATTTCCATCTATCAAAATCATCCAACTCAAAAATGTCTTTCTCCAAGATCGCTATTGTGGCTGGTGCCGCTTTTATCTCGGGTGTGGCAGCACACGGACGTGTTCAAGGTATCACTGCCGATGGTGTTTGGTAAGTAAAGTTTAAATAAAGTTCGGGAACAAAAGCTTATATTTGAAATAGGTATGAAGGTTATAACCCATCTTTCCAATACGATCAAGTTGCGCCCGTCGTTGCGGGATGGTCTGATCCATCCGATCTATCCAATGGTTTCATCGCACCAGATGCTTATGCTACATCCGATATCATCTGCCACTTGAGTGCTACCAACGCCAAGGGTTACGTTAATGTCACTGCCGGCTCGGAGGTTAACTTGCAATGGACTGCTTGGCCATCATCTCACCATGGTCCAGTTCTCGGTATGGATTTCTTCAATCCCAGGAAATAGACGTTGAACTAACAAATATCCCCAGACTACCTTGCGTCCTGTACCGCCGATGATTGTACCACCGTCGACAAGACCGCTCTCGAATTCTTCAAGATCGATGGTGTAGGACTTATCGACGATAGCACCGTTCCAGGTACATGGGCCACCGATCAACTCATCGCCAACAACAACTCCTGGTCCGTCACCATCCCCGCATCCTTGGCCCCAGGTGCCTACGTCCTCCGACACGAGATCATCGCTCTCCACTCCGCCGAGGAGTCTGACGGTGCTCAAAACTACCCCCAATGTGTCAACCTCTGGGTTTCCGGAACGGGATCTGCCACACCCGCCAGCTCCGATACCGTTCTCGGAACGGCCCTCTACACCGAGTCCGAGGCGGGTGTTTTGGTTAATATCTATAATTCCCTCGCTTCGTATGTGGTTCCAGGTCCTACTCAATGGGCTTCCGCTACGGCCTCGGTCGTTCAAGGTTCTTCCGGTGTTGTAGCAACCTCTGCCGCAGTTGTTTCCTCGGAAGCTTCAACTGCCTCGTCTGCCGCTATCATCGCAACTTCAACCAAATCCGCCTCTTCTTCCGCCGCCATCATCGCATCTTCATCCAGCACCGCTTCTTCTTCCGCCGCTATCATCGCAACTTCAACCAAATCCGCCTCTTCTTCTGCCGCCATCATCGCATCCTCCGTAGCCACCACCGCCGCGCCTACTCTTTCTTCCGCCCCCCATGTCGTGGCCCATCTCGTCACCAGCTATGTGACCGTTACGAGCGAGGTCACGACGGTCATCACGGTTACCGTTACTTCGGTTGCGTAAATCCATCTTGCTTTCTTTTTCGGACTCGGCATCGAAAAGGCATCGAAAAATCAAAATCAAAAATCAAAACTATTTCTTTCTTTCTTTCTTTCTGCAGGGGATCCTTTGATAGAAAACCCTTTCCCTTGATATGATATCTGTCGACGGATATTCGTTTTCTTTTTAAAAAAGCTTTTTTTTCTTCCCCCTGCCCTCGTGTCTCTGGTTCTCGTTTCGGCTATCGGGTATAGCATGGCATACATTGCATAGCATCGGATGGATGGATGGATGGATGGATGGATGGAAAAATCTAGCTAGCTAGCTAGGTATGAATCAGCCAGCGGCTGGGCTTCAAAGAGTGGGGAAAAAAGATTCGGCTATCGCATGGTCGTATAGTCGCATGGGCGCCATGGCATTTCCAATTTCTTCTTGTATATATGTATTTATCTTTACCTTTACCTTTAGCCATTGTTTTGTTTTGTTTTGTTTTGTTTTGTTTTGTCTTTTTTCAGGTATAGAAATGAAATGAAAATTAAAAATTGTTTTATTATATTTTTTTGAACTTGGACTTGAACTTTGAGAGTGGGAGTGATTGTTTGGTCTTGGATTGGATTGGATTGCATGGTGAGTCGACTTGGTTTGGGTTTGAGATTTTCATCCTGGCCTTGTTTGATGTTTGATGTTTGATATTTGATGTTTGAGGATTTAATTGTATGATGTGAAGTGATGTGATGGGGTACTGCTAGTCTCATGGGTTTATTGTGATATAAGGGAATGGAAGGGATGGATTATTTATCGTCACGGTTGATTGTTGATCGTCAGAGAATTCAATCTTTATAGTGAAATAAAGTAGAGGCGATTGGACTTGGGATTGGGATTGGACTTGGATTGAACTTGGAAGATGATTAAATGAGGATGGAATATGGGTTGGGATGGGATGGGATGGGATAGGGTGAGTGAGTGAGTGAGTGAGTACCTAGGAAGGTAAGTAAACATTCAAAAAGAAATAAAGGGGGAGGCGGGTTTGGGATTGATATAATGATATCGTACTGAATCTTACAGGCCAGTGTAGGACCTACAGTGAGAATTAGAGTTGGAGCATTAAGTTCTCGGTAGACGAATACCTAACTATATAGTTATATAGCCCTAGACATATTACACGTAAAGAACGAAAGTTCAGTCAGAAGTTCACGTAATAATGCATTTGGGAGATATGCACGCGGATTTATTAATGGAAATGTTGGATATTTGGGGGGGGAGAGGGAGTTTGTATTTTTATTTGTGTTTAATGAATGGATTATTAATGAATCATAGATGTAAAGAATCTTAATGGAAGTCCATCACTTTAGATATTTAGACTCCGAGATGAATGTATATTTAGGAGCTGTGCCTCTAATCGATGGTATAAGAAGAGGAAGGATATTGGGGGTGCGGGGTGGCTGGCTGGCTTTACTGTAAATCATTTTGGGAGAGAAGCATGATGTTTGCATTTGCATGGATGTAGGAATATGATTTAACTAAATACTATTAGGCTTTGAACTCAGAGGTTGAAGCGAAGAATACCTGTGGAATAAATAAATGTAATATGATGAGGAAGAGGGAAGTGGTAGTAAGAATGGAAAAATTGGAATGGAAGAATTTCACAAATAGGTTGTGAGAATTTCTAGGAAGAATGAAAAATGACCATGAAATAAGCTTCATATACCTCTATAATTAGTGAGCATGTGAAATTTCCCTCTGACCATCAACGGTACTTTTCCCCGCCAATCAAAGACCATCAAACTCTCTTCTCCCACTTTAAATACATTTTTTCCGGATGCAACAATTGCAACAACAGCCTAAATCCCGTATCATCTCTAATCAACCCCCTCAACCTCTCCATCGCATCTTTCTCACTCTCTCCCTCAAGCTGCACAGGCTTCACCCGATACTCCCTAAACAACCCAACCAAAACACCCACAAACTCCACCTGAGAAAATTTCTTCCCGGGACAAACTCGAGCTCCACCCGACCAGGCAATGAACGGATTCGACGCCTTGGGGAATTCGAGGAAGGTTTCGGTGGCAGGATTGGATGTATGGGGGGGCGGGGGAGAAGTTGCAAGGGCGGCTGAGGATGAAGATGTTGATGTGGGAATGATCCACCGAGAAGGTTCCCATGTAAGTGAGTTGCTTCCCCAATATCGAGGATGAGTGTGCATGGCGGAGTAACTGGGGATGATCATCGTATGAGGTGGAAGTACGTACGTTGAATCATTGACTTTGAGTTCTCGTGGTTCGGGACCGCTGGTCTTGACAATGGCAACAGGGGTGTAGAGACGTAATGTTTCGTACTATGAAACGAATTAGCATTTGTGAAAGTGGGAGTGGCTCAATTTTTGGATTGTTTCTGCTTGACTTACTGTAATAGCGAGACATCGCTTCAGGCGAGGAAATATTTCGGCATAGTTTGAGGTTTCTGCATCTTGATCACCTAATACTTCATTGATCTCTTCCGCAATCCAATCTTGAACATCGGGACGAGTGGCAATTGATGCAATTGCAAAAGCTAATGAGTTTGCAGTGGTATCATGACCAGCAAAATTAAACAAGAAGATATTGCCATAAATCTCTTGTTCTGTTAAGCCGCCTTGACTCGTACCTTCCTTGGTCTCCGCCTGAGACGCACGTACAAGTGATATCATCAGATTATTGCCACCTGTGTTTCCATCTACTGCAGCTTGTTTTCCTTCCTCGTATGCATCTGTCATATAGTTTTTGAATGTAACTGTCGCTTCGTGAAGTGGCTTCCAACTTTTTGGTAACCACCATTTATCCAAATTATTTGGACCCAACGCAACCAACGCGAGACAATTATCCAATATCAACTTCAAAGCATCTCTGATATTAGCAAAACCTTGAGTAGCAGCAGAATCTTCCCCGGCTCCTTGAAATGGATATGATTTCCCAAACCCAGCACTAGACATCACATGCAATGAGAGTGTACGTGTATCATCGGCAACAGTATTGATCGAAGGCTTGGATAACCAATATTTACGCATTCCGTTCGTCTGATGAATTACTTCCGACCACACCACTGCATTGTTGTTTTCGTTGAAACATTTGGCCGTGATTTTGCGATGAAGTTGCCATTGTGTTCCTTCCGTCGTCGCGAGATTTGGTCCAAAGACGTTCAACATCTCTAACATCTCCGTTGGTCTGGTAAATTCTCGACTGCGCGCATTGATATCAATCAATGTTTCTGCATTGCAAAGCTGTAACCAATTCTTCCCAGGAGTCACGAGAATAAATGCATCGCCCAACTCTTGATGCGCCTTGTATCGATCGTGAATTTCCCATGATCGATAATTGAATCGAGTGAAATTTTTGGTGAAAGGTAGATGTTTGAAGTATGGTAAAATTTTGGTATCGACGGCCATCCAGAGAGGATTACCTGAATCGATAGGTAAGATCACGAGTGGTAGCCCAGTTTTCCTAGCTATGTTGTAATTAACAGCCAAAGAGTACAGCACGTAGAGAATCCATCCCATCACCGGGATGATGAAAGCTAGAAACAATGAATGGCCAATCATGATTGTCAACTAAACAAGAGCAGTAGCTGTAATGAAGTATGATATTCACAACACAGAAGAGAATAATTTCGCACTGAAAACAATTATTCGCTTGATAAATCAAAAATGGATATATGGGACTTCGATACTGAGTATCCACAATTGAAAGCAATGAAGAGGCATGGCGCTTACCAAAATTACAAGGGAAGAATTCAACCACGTGCGTCTCCAGCTACACTTGTAGGGACTTTTGAGAGCTCCAGGGCTATTGTAAGTCATGCAAATTTTGGTTGTTATTTATGGAAATGATGATGATGTTATTTACAAATGAATTTCCAACCATCAATGTATTAATAAGGCTAAAGATTAATCAACCCTACCGAATTATTCTACTGTAATCTTAACCCAATGAAGTAATATCCGAACGAAAAGATTCGGACCCGAACCTAATTAGACTTTCAACCAATCACTTGTTGGTTTTAAATGTGCATCATGTAAGAACTTAGCGATATCCATTACATCCATACCTGGGTAGCCGGTACATACATCTGGTATTACCCGATGGAAACAGAGCAAGATGTTACACAACTAGATTGATTGCCGGATGGTGTCTGTGGAGGACCTAGGTAGGTATCACTTACACTTACTGGTATCCAATGATGGGGTAAGTCTGTGTCGGCGAACACTGTCGATAAAGGCGCAGACCATCAAAAGTTGGGGGCTATTCACTGTGATGGGTATTTGTATTACCCATTCAACTTATCCATATTCTGGGGCCTAGGTACGCGGCTAGTTTTATCTTACAGTTACTCTACCATAGGCTACCCGCCCCCGCCCACACCCCGCTCACATGCGTCATGGCTACGCTAATTTACTACTGCTACCCGTACTCAGCCGTGCTCAGCCTGATTTGATATCGACATTCACATAGACAGCCACGCCATACAGTCCAAGGAAACAATTTAAAGAGAGAAAAAAAAGTCAAAGTATAAGGTTAACATTGAAGTCCGTAACGAAACTTCTACTTTCCCGTCATTCTTAAATTATTTTGGGTGTCAAAAGAACTTGTTCCTCGAGAATCCACATCAGAAAACATCTCTCTCTCAAGGCTGCAGCAAAAAGGATCCCCTGCATCTTATCTTGGGAGTTTCGATATACCTTGATATGGAAAAACAATAGGACATTTACTTCGATACAGAAAATCAAAGTCAACTCACCTCAAGATGCATTTTCCCGCCCTCATCGCCGACCAGCATTTAACCCCACTTCAAGACTCCACCATCGTCGAAGCAACACGTGTATCTCCTATCCAGATATTATGCGTCACTTTTATTGCTCTTGGTCTGGTCACCAAGGCCGTCTTTGCGGTTGAAAGTTTGGATTGGTTGGATTGTGAGTTCTCTGCTTTTTACACACTTAACAAGATGAAGCGTGACTAACTGGATCTTGTAGATGCGGTTCTTGGCTTTTTGGTATGTATCTTGGCAACCTATCTCAACATTCAAATGTATGATGAACGGATAAACTAACACGAATCTTAGATATTTGGAATCTGGTATTGTCGTCGACCAGCCAAGGTTACGTACATCATTTTGTGAAGTTGGGAATAAAATGGGTCTTGGCGTTGGTTGGCGTTGGCGTTGGTGCTGGTGTGGTAGGAAGGAATGAAACATGGCGATAGTTACGGTTTGGGTTGGGGCTCTGGATGCATTTTGATATCAATGGAAGGGCTGGATGGGAGCATATAAACTGGATTGATGGATGCATGCATGGATTTACATCATGGCGTAACTGGGACCACGAATACATGATTTAAACAACATTTCACAGTTGATAGAGCACGTACATTGAATCAGAACATACTGCTCATGTTTTTGGGGTTGATTCACTCGATAGAAAACATTTAAAGTAAGTTTCACGTTCTGGCCAATGATAATCTGATACAAGAAATCATAAATTACACTAATACACTAGATATTCATACCCGCACCCTCGAATTTCTCAGACCCACGAATCATCATGGTCGACATCCCCAGCTCAGCAGACTTACCATCTTCTTTCAATTTCCTCCTTTCCTCGGCAACCTTCTTGAGATCAAACCATTGAATCCCGCAAGCAAATGGCAAAGCCAAACTCGCCGCTGCTTAAAGCATAATACATTGCATCTCTACTCGCAGCCGCGCACTTTTCTCTCAATGCATCCAAGACAATCGCGGACCCACCATCCAGATCCTGCAAACTAGAAGCGCTGACTTTAATGACCGCGTTTGTCGATACAGTGGTGATATGATCTGGTACACTGGTTAGCAATTTGGGGAGAAAGAGCGATGGTGCAATGCATACGAAAACCGAAAAACCTATTTTCTACATGAATACCGCGATAGCATTCCCAGTAAAATCATCTTCTTCACTCAACACAATCTGTGAAGCCGTGTATGGAAGCTGCTGAGCCATTCTGATTCCCCATCCATTAAGTACCATATATGCAAACCATCAGATAGTTGAAGTGACGATATCAATAGGAGCGAGAAGACCAACATCGATCATTGCGATTATGGTCCCGAGAATCATATATGGACGTACTGTAGTATCCCCATTCTGTGAAAATAGCTCCAGTGAACGATAAACCGATTATTTGAGGGAGAACTATTGCGATGAATCGCGAGCTGCTTTTGATTGTAGTGACACCTTGTATCGATTGGGAGTAGATGCGGAGGTAGTAGGTATAGACAAAACTCATCATGCCAAAGTAGCATGAGAAATATACTTCTTATCAACATACCTATATCTTTGTCGAAGAATTCGCAGGGAAATTGTGGCATCTTGATCACGTTTCTGTTGTAGGATACCGAATGATATAATGACTAAAACAAAACCAACGAATAATCCAACAACTTTAGATGATTTCCATGGTATTGTTTGTCTGCCCCATTGTAACGCTAAAAGTGGGCAATATATTGCTCCCAGGAATAGTAGAACTTCGCCGAAATCTATACGTCTCGATTTAGTGGAGAGATTTAAGGAATGATTCGAGTTTTGTGTACCTGCGATCCGAACGAACGATATGATGAAGATGAGCACAACACCACCCACCCATGGGCACATTACTATATTCTCATCAGTCTTTGTATCTTTGAACCATTAGGGTAGAAGAAATCTATCTATTACATCCAGAAACACCACCTCCAATTTGTTTTATCAATTAATACACTGTCGTTAATAGGATCAATACAGGCGCTAATCACAAAAGAGCTAATACCCATGCCTCACCTACCTAATCCATAGATTTATTTTCCAACTTCACCACGAAATTGACAATAGCCAAACTCCTATATAGATTCCCGCCACTCCAAACCCAAGAATAGATCAGCCTCCGATGAGAGCACTAAAAGAAGGTGCTGCCGCATATAGTATAGAACCTACTATCTCCAGTCAGATATAATCAAATTGAAACATTTCATTTCATTACCCAGATACCTACTCAAACAAAGCCATTGATTCCATATACACAAACTTAAAATCAAAGTCCATGTACAGATTACTTATCGAATAGAAGTTGAAGCACAGTAACAGTTAGAAGATACGCAGAACCATAATTATCAGGAAACATTATCTAATATATGTCAATCTGATCCCATGTGATGCCAGAAATTGCTATGGCGATAATATCTACCTACCTTGTATTTTATATCATCAATTAGTTCAGATATTTCAATATGTTGAAATAATGAAATGAGGAGATCTTCGAATTTGGATTCGGAGATTTGATATTGATTGTTTGATTTAAATTTATAGATTTAGAGTTATTATTCGAATTTATATGAAGATGTGCTATTGATTAGTTGATTCAAATCTGTAGATTCGCTGTTAAAGTAGAACAATTCGAAGATCTCTATACAAGACTTTTCAGGACGCAATAGAACATTAACGTAGATTAAGATTGTCGAATCAATTGGATGGGCAGATAATAATATCTCAAAGTCAAAAAGTTTATTTAAACCTTCTAAAGCTTTTGAACTCTTGAAAATAGGGTTTCGAGCGTTTGATTATATAATAGAATCGAAATTGTGATGAATTTCCCATCTCATAGACCCCTTTTTAAATCTCGCTAACGCCCTCATTACTCATTATTGTTTTGTTATATATAATCAAAAAACTTTTCTATACGGAATGAACATAGATCCTAATGAAGGTATAACTTAATGAATAGTCTATGGATTCCTCATTATAAGTATTCGTGGGTTGGAGGCAGAAAATAGACTCAAACCAAAATGAACATTGCCACCACTACCTAGGTACCTAAGCTATAGATGCCACACCCCAAAGCGTAACGCTACACACTCAACTTCATATTATAAACCCTAATACAGCTTATTAATCCACTCCGGCTACTAGGTCATATTGATTTCCAAGTTATTTTATATATTTCCTCCAGTGCCTATGTACCTAACAAAAGTATTTAGAGTGATAAAGCGTTTATGTTGATATATCGACGTAGTATAGTGAATATACAGGATATTCAAGCCGTGCGATTGTGAAGCCGAGATGAAGTTATCTATGCTTGATGTATCAAAATCGAGTGAATCGGAAAAGCAATTTCATTTTTCAAGATAGATTCTAATGTACTGAGAAGAATGGTTTCATCTTTGAAATTTTAATTTCTGTTAATGCTAATGTGGGTCAATGTGGCATATGGCCATGCTAGACATGTTGCGTACCATATAACTTCCTTTGATTCCAACCAGGGCTTAGATGGTCATCAACAACACTATGTATATTACAGATTACTATTCTTGCTCAACGCTTTTATCACCACCAAGGTGATATCAAGAGCTACGATACTTTCAAGCTTCAAACTTGGATATAACGATTATTTTTGAGATAAACAACACCTACCAATGTTCAAAATGGACCAATTAAAATCAGGAAAAGAGCGAAAACAAAGCACTTTGAACTTGGAAACTGTCAAAGGTAAGTAATTTCAAAACCTTACATCTCTTAATATATACGAGTACACACTTACTATTTGGTTTGAACAATAGCCCAAGACCACCAAGCCTTAGATGTCTCTCTTGAGACTTCGTCTGAGCAATTCATCTTCTTCTGAACCATCCATCTTCCTCCGAGCCATCCTCCCCAATTGGATTAAGCGCACTGCTTTTCCTCTTCGAATCTCCAATGGTGGTACCTACAGGAACAGAATCTGCTGAAAATTCCATTGAAAGTATGTTAATTAATAGTATTTTAGTTTTTGATTAATACTAATAAGTTTAAGGTAAGAAAACTACTCGACCTGATGACAACAACGAAGTTGAGCGTTGACCTTATTTCTTCACTCATGGATGGCATCTCGTAGCTGTCATTGGGTCCCTATGCTTAGGAGTTTTCTGCTAGCGTTGGATATGAATACTTATTTTGATTGCTATCGGGGGAGGGGGGGAATCTTGAATGAAATATCAATGCTATAAAAGCCGTGTCTCTATTGTGAAGACTAATGACTATAATGATGTTTTTGAAAACCATTACTACAATGTCGGAAGGACTTTTCAAGGATAGTGTATAATGTAAATCCTATGTCTCACCCCAAAATTCTTTTGCAGAAAGCCATGGCCGAATGCCAGGCTTGGGCACCCGTACCTTATCCGGGGTACTTGACCTCTGCGGATGGTTTGGTTTGCCCTACCCCGTAGCATTCTATGCGGTAGTTACCGTATAAAGTACTCGGGTATTTATCATGTGATTTTCTAATAAAGTGGTCCAAAGTTGAGGCTATTCCCAACTATAATAGAAAATCAAAATCATCAGATGGTATTATAGCCCCCTAGCCCTTCCATATATTTGAATAAAGTGTGAATTAAAATATAAAGTGAAACCCACCACCACCTACGCCCACCCATCACCAAATATATACTACACGTGATATTCACCCTAGATACCCGAAAAATTTTGAGGGTGGTTGCCCTATCCTGCAGGGAGAAAGGAGTATGGTCAACCCACTGGGTTTCATCCCGGGTTATTTCGAGGTATACTATATCTTTTGACCAACGTTGCTAGTGAATTCTTCGAAAATTCCCCTTAAGTGATGGTGATAAGATGGCGATGACGGCTACCTTGTGAATGATAGCAGAAAGAGAAAATAAACCGAGGGCATTTATTTACAGGCCAGTCAAAATTTTAAACACTTGGCAACATTTCGCTCGAGTTAAAAGTATGGCCCAAAGACTCATCACCTTTCACTTGGATACACGGTTGTCCTGGAAAATTGTAATTGGAAGATACTTGTCCTCTGGCTAAAGAAAAAATATCAATCGAACCGTGGTGCTTTTATATTACATATCATCTTCTTGGGTATTGTAAAGAAAGTGGATGTATGAGAATTTTGAGAGTTAGGAAAGATGAAACCGAGGAGGCGATTGGGATACAAAGGAGGGGAATATGCCGCAAAAAGATATGAGAGTATATAAAGTCATAACAAACCAGAGTCTTATCCTCAGAACTTATTGGTAAAATGACGAAAGCATTAACAGGTCTCGCAGAAAAAAGGCACTCTCCGAATATTCTCTTAAAGTGGTTTGAAAACGCTCGAGAAATTATTGCGTGACAAGCTCTGAGAGGGGGCAGCATGTGATGACCACAGGAACAGCGATTAAACGACAAAGATTAAGCACCAGCAAACGTTAGAACAACAGCAAACTAAAAGAAAATGAATGTCGGAGAGCCGAAAACTACGCTAGGACGCGTCAAGATGGTTTCTGTGATGTCGTTTTAAAATCACGCCTTTATATGTGTATCCTAAGGATGGCAGTTGGCTTCTAGGCCTGTATCTGTAGGCCCGTATTGTGAGAATAGCCAGTTCTTTAGGAGTTTCCAGTTTCCGCATTTCTCGGTTTGGAACAATCCAGCATCTGTCTGTATTTTATAAACATAAAACCTCTTGTGGGAGAGTCTTATATCCTTCTTACGTCTGAGCTATCTTGATAGGCTTGAATGTCATTATGTTGAATTTTGTATGCCAGTATGAATTGCGAATATATCTTCCCATCAATAAAACTCTATTATAAAAGAGTGCTTGCTTATTCTCCCCACTTTTTTCTTGTTGTATAGAAGAGGAGCATTTAAATGAGCGTTTCGGCAAAGTTGGTCGATTCTATCAAACCCCTTCAATATTCATAGAGGAAAACTCCAAGAGTTTAGCGTAGACTTTATATACTCTAACTCATATGATTTGCAACAGACTACCATCGAGTAAATGGATCGAAGTTTTAGACCCATTGATTAAGTTCAAGGAACAACAAATATTTACAGCAACAGTCAAAGAAAATATTCGTTGATAAAAAAGATATTTCGAGATACTGAACTCCCAGACACTCTTCATTCTTGCCACGCCAGACCAGATATATGGTTTCAAGCCTTCGATCTCCACCTTGTATTCTGTTCTCTGTTGTAACTTGTAAGAACTTTGAATTTGATTTTCCCATTTCGTTTTGCAAATGGAGATTTATATACCCACTAAGGTCAATCAGTTCAATCAACGAAAACAATGGTTTCAACACGAACCTACAAGACAGTATTTCCTAGTAATACAACCTATATTAAGTATGTATTCACTAGCTCAGTCATCTTTATTACTTCCGTATTATTTTAGTGGAGAGCAGTAGAATAATTTTCCCTTCAGTATCGTCTGAGTTATAAAAGCTCACTTCTTCATGGAATCAAAGGTTGGACAAATTTGGTACCCTGGAAGATGCCTTTCCATCCATAAGGTAAAGGGTGAAGCTATAATATTGACGTTAAGATCTTAGCAAGTTATCGGACAGAGTTATTTCTGAATTCATGAGTTCGATTAGGTATTACTCCCAGGTCCAGCATCACTAACTTTAGGAGCGATCTGATCAGAAGCATAATGCGGCGACATAATTTGATTAGACGGTTCAAAGTGATGGAAATAAGAATAAATATAGCAATAGTTTTGATTCCAAATTATGACAATAAGACTCTAGAGGCTTCATGAATGTATGCCAGCGTCCGAGCTCATGTAGTTGCATGCGCATCCATTTTTTATTGCTCCTCGCTATGTACAGAGTATATGAACAACCAGACCTTAAAACTTAGATGTGGAGGAAGAGATGAGTTCATCTATTCAAATATACTCTCCGATAAATCTTGCACAAGTTATTCCTACTTAAACACCACAATACGCACATATTTCATTCATCAATATAATTGAAAAATAATTGAGGACATCAGAATATGAGAAACTTGACTGGTTCTAATGAGAGAATTGATGTGAGAATGAGTGGTCGCTTTAAAAGTACAATCTTCTTGAAGGAATCAACGGTACAATGATTCGGCAACAAAAAGGATTAAGGTCGATAACTTATACCTGAATTCAGAAACAACTAAAAAAGTGAATAACCCGCGGACTTAGATATACTAGATGAAAGTAACGCGGATTTCTCTTATTGACAATTCGCAGTGTGATACAGGGCAACATGCGAAGTCCATACGAACGTTTTTGGCAAAGTTGGAGTTTAATATTTAGGCAGATAACATTTGTACTAAAGGAAGGTTTATATAGTCTTTGACTAGCATCGCCTACAGAGTAGGATAGTCAGCAGGCACCAAGAATGATTGGCTAATACAATCAAAATAACTATCTAGGTATGAATGACTCTCATATGAGGTCACTAGGGCACGAAACGTAATTGATGGTTCCCATCTCTTAAACCTAGGAAATCTTTAAAAGTCAAAGTATATAAATCGTAATCTCCGCTTTGCTTCACTCTGCAATGACCTATTGACAATCACCATGGATCGTATCAATAGGGGCTGGTGCATCAATACACGGCAATATTAGAAGCTGTGTTGAGTTCATCAACCATGTAAATGACTATGGATGCTGAGGAGTCTCTGGGTAGGTGATTTTCGCGGTATGATGTTTAAGTATGCAGGAAAATGGCAGCAATAATCAACGCAACTGGCTGCTAAAACGGTTTAAACTTTCGACAACAGAAATGAAAATGATGAAAATTGGCGATGTGATTAGTCTCGCTATAAAAGAAACGATCTTACTGTTATAGATGTTAGAACTTTGTGACTCAAACTCACCCTTACTTGCAGCGAACTCATCGCTAACATAGCTGGACCCTAGAAATTTGGAATACAAAAAGTCCTTTTGTTCTGGGTTGTACGAGTGATAAACAATTAGTTAACGAGACAGATACTGCTAGTGAACTTGAGTGGTTTTATAGTCATAAATTATTAAAAATGTTTTCTCGTTTAAATTCAGATTACTGGTACTGTTATAGTTCCACCTAATTTTGTAGGTTGAACCGGACCATAACTTAACCTACTTTCCAACCAGTAGAGATATATATTATCTATCTGTACTATATCATGAAGCATGCCCATCTGAATTAACAAGGAGTTATTAAGAGTAAAGTGGTTCTATACTCTTGCTTAATGATTCAAAGTAGTAGCATACATCATGAACTTGAAAATGATAAACTTCAATATTGTTTCCTAGCTACATGTTAACCCAAGGCAAAAATTTCTCACTTGTTATGTTTCGAGAGGAGTATAAATGAAGTGTTTTTAAAACAAATGGTGAAATTTCTAAGGAAGTACTATATATCCATGATATGGAAAAGAGGACATCATATTGGTAAGATTACTTCTCCTATTCTATGTTTTCCAAAAAAGAATTCGTCGGCAAAACTACCACGCGGGGGAAGATATAAAAACAAGATTTCCTTGGTTCTTCAATCTCTCTGTGACGAATAAGTGGTTCCACACAACATATGTATCGAAGGAACTTGTGTATCTCCATGTGACTTGCATGACCTATGTATTACGCGAGGTAGATGGATATATCATAACAAAACCTGCTTGACTCAATATCCAGAGGAAGCCTCGCTTCAAGTTTTATACTTAGAATTTCCAAGTATCATGATATACGATAGATTAACAAGATATTCTTAAACTTGACAGTAAAAATAACAGCGGCATCAACAGTGACAGTGACAATAACAAACTAACCTTTTTTTTCTCACCATCAAAACTCCACAGTTCAGCTTCTATACCTTATTCTGTCGCCCTACTTTTGTAAGTGGTATAAGTATAATATAAATTAAATCAGGATGTTATATTTAATCACAATGTGTGAATGCAGCGCGCAAACTTGAAAAGATTTGAGGAAGAGTAATCACGTTGTTTATTCAGAAAAGTAAATAGAGATGTATGGAGAGGGTTTAAATACTTGGCATGTATATGGAAAATCCATAGTACCCGCGAGGCATTAATCTTAGACTACTCTCCAAAACGTGACTTTTTGGATCGAGATACTATAACGAGCCCGTCACCTTCAACACGTTTATGAGCCATAAAGATGAATGTTATACTATAAAAGAAAACTTAAGGTGTCTGCCCGGAAGGTTCTCCGTAGTCGATTAGGTAGATTATCATGTCATGTGAAAGAAAGTCTTCAACTTCAAAATGGAGTGCTGAGTTCCAACTAGTAGTGAGTGGTAATATTACATCCTCGTATTACTAGCTAGTATATATTCTCGAAAAGGTTTGTCTGGCGGTATATTCTAGTTGCTGTGAAAAAGGAAACTTGAAGCAGTGATGAGGGAGATGTAAAACGGCAATGAGAATGTAATAAATGACAATGACAGCATGAAAGATATTCAACAATCCAACTCAACTCAACTCAATACATCTCGATTTCAAACTCTACCAGTCGTCCGGGTATTTAGCAACATGATATTAAAAATCCCAGTGAGCCACAATTCTTAGATGTCCTGCCCTACCCTGCCCTGCCCTACACTGCATGGCATGAAGTGGATGCATGAAATCGTATATCGAAAAATATAACAAACACATTATCAATCAGTCTTCTATAGTTTCTATCTCATTTACCTCACCAGGTCCCCCTCTCAAGATAAGCAAGCAGTTTTCTAAGTGAAGGATAGAGATACAGATAGGGAGCTCTAATCATATCAACCTTCCATATTTCGGATGGATAGTTTCTGAAACTCGGGCACTTGCATTTTGTGCTTTCTTCAAGTTGAGCCTCGTCCTCTGAGTGCTGTTGGTGATATTTACAGCAATTATTTCTCATTTTTAGGGTTTCTCGGGGGGTTTTTGTTGAATACTGATTAATAAGTATATAACTTTCCCAAGCAAAATAGCCATAAAGTAACTCCCTAAAATAAAGACAAAAATATGCTTGAATTTCGGATTTCCCTGTTTAAATACATTACTTACATTATACTCCATTTCCTACTTTTGATATACAACATACAATTACTTACATACAATTCAAATTCCAGACTTCTTTTTTTATACACCTTCCTAGCCAACTCAGGTATTTGTTAACCGGTTAGCCCCCTTGTACAGTAGCTGAGGGGAAAAAATCCATCAATATACAGTTCCCCGCCAACAAATAAAAACAACTATTATATTACTTTTGAATGATACACCTAGATACAAGTAGATGCAGTCCCCCATAAAAACACGCCCCCGTAGCAACGAATCCCGCCTATTCTCTAATCGTAAGATTTCCCCGACCACAATTTCCATTCCCCACCACCGCCGCAAATTCAAAGGCGAGGTGTGGAGAGATTTGAAATTCATACCGCGGAATCGCAGGATCGCAAACGCCATCCGTCGCCTCCCACAGCTCACAAGCGACATACGGACCAACCCCCGGATCGGTGCGCGGATCGATGCGGAATGCGTATCCGACACACGTCGAGGATTGTGCACACAGCGCACAGCAGTTGGAGGACTTGGCCGAGGGATTGCCGACGTATACCCAGGGTTGCGTGATTTGTATGGTGGATGCATCGAGGGGTAATGCGAGATCGATCGATGTACCTCCTACGGTCGATACGATGTTGTTTGGTTGGCACATGTCATATTGTGTGGCCTGTGGTATGGATGCCGTTGTTGTAGTGGGAGCACTATTAGTAATGACATCTTTTTCCGTGCTTACACTCGTAACAGTTTCAACCTGAATAACCGTTGTAGTCGTTCTCCGTGCCTGCGTAATAATGCTTGTACTCGTCTCCGACACAACAGAGGTTGAAATATCCGGTGGTAAAGTCGTGGTGGTAGGTTGTTGCGGCTGAAGAGTGATGACCTGAGTGACGACAACGCGAATCATTTCTTCACAACGCACCAAATATGGATATCTTAACTTATCATGTGAAGACCAAAAATTAAACCACCACCATTTTGGCTTGACTTCGTCATTGGGAATGGGATCGAGATCCCGGGGTTGGGGAGTGGAGGAATCGGGATCCCTTGGTTGAAGAGATGGAGTATCGACGGGCTCTGGTTCTGGGATAGAATCTCGAGGGGGCCAATGTGGGAAATGAGGAATACTAATTGATGAAACTGGGGTTCCGTTAAGGTTGTATGCGATGTTGGTTGTTTTATGAACTTGAACATTAGTTGCTCTCTGAACATTATTAGCCCTTGGTTCAGCGGCTGGAGCTGCAGGATCCACCAATTCTTCCGGTATAGAATCCCTCGGGGGCCAATGAGGAAATTTAATCGATTTAGTAACAGGTGTTCCATTGATATTAACCGCAACGTTGGTTGTCTTGAAGACATTAGTTGTTTTTTGAACATTAGTTGCCCTACGTTCAGGTACCGGGACTGCCGGATCCACCAATTCTTCCGGTATAGAATCCCTCGGAGGCCAATGAGGGAAAGGAAACTTGATTGAAGAAACCGGTGTTCCATTAAGGTTATACGCAACATTAGTGGTCTTATGAACCTGAACATTAGTAGCCCTCCGTTCCGGTGCCGGATCGTCCGGAATCGCATCTCGAGCCCTCGGAGGCCAATGAGGAAAATGCGGTATGCTGATTGATTTCGTAACCGGCGTTCCATTAATATTAACCGCCACATTAGTAGTTTTATGAACCTGAACATTAGTAGCCCTCCGTTCAGGTGCCGGATCGTCCGGATCCACCAATTCTTCCGGGATGGAATCGGAATCTCGCGGAGAGTTTTTGTAGAGGTGATTTTTCCGAGTCGTTGTCTTGGGCTTGTTGTTGTTGTTATTGATGTTGATGTTGGCGGTGCTGAAGACGTTCACGATGGTTGTTCGTTGAACGTTGACTTCTCTACGATCCTTAAGCTCCTTGTGTGTTCCTGTATCCACTGCATCGCTTTCGGCTCCTCCCGCGGCTATCACGGCAGGATCACTCGCCAAAGGAATGAAGCCTGGGGATGTGGGAACTGTTAAGGTTGATTGAGAGATCGTTACAGTCTCGATTGGACCGAGATTTGTTGTTTCGGATACAGTTGTTGTCTGGATAACTGTAACAGTCGAAATGCTATTGCTTGTAACGGTTTGAGTAGGCCCTTCAAATTTCGTTGATGTAGCTACTGAAATGGATATGGATGTAATTGTAGTAGGTTGAGGTGTGATGGTTATCACATTTGCCGGATGGTATGTAGAAATAGTAAGTGAATGAATGGTATTTGTATCTGTGGTAGTGGAAATACTAGACACGCTTGAAGTAGTATATCTAGTGAAACAGAATTGCCTCGTGTAAGTATTGAGTGTAGGTGTAGCCGTGATTCCAGCAATGTGTACACCTGCCAAAAGGTACAGGCCTGCTGCTTTATGGAAAATCTTCATGATTGAGTCAAGATTGCATCAATTAATGTAAGATTACCACTCCATACTAATGAAATTGTCATCTAAGCATAACTTATTGGATTTATACTCAGTATTTCGTCAATCATCTTCAAAGGAACTACCAAGTTCCCATTTCATAACCATGCCAAGAATATGATGGCATAGTTCTTTGACTACCATCTCGTATTCACCTTTTCGGTATATAAATCTATAGGGGCCAGCTGGGCTCTATGGAGAGTTAAGCGAGGTGGATAGAACTTCGAATAATGAGGTCGTGTATTAATGATCATTCGGAATGAGCCACCATTATGTCCTCTTTATTTTGACACAAGAAAATTCTCGAGTTCAGTACAATCCACTCGTACATGGGCCATTTAGAGTACTTCCCCTCATATACCGAACAATACAGAAAGTTAGTGGGGCAGGAAAGGGAAGGAATGGTTCCGAGCACATGCATGGTGAACAAAGAATGATATCTCGATCATTTCCTTAACTAGGTATTTTCAAGGCACCAGTTCTTTGATTGGAATTTATTCACAAGATAAGATTCCGTCCTTCGTGTTTCGGGGATATGAAGCACAAAAGAAAATCTTTCAAGTTCGAGTTTTTACTAATCAAACTTGCGAGGCCAAAATTCAGAATGTGATGCTGTTCTCTACTGACTGAAACATAGAGGATAGAATGAAGAGAAGTTTGATGAACTAGATTTTGCCAGGGGCGAAAATTTAACATTAGAAACAATAAAAGTAGAACTTTCATTTTTCAAGATGAAATTTAGCTCCGCGTGCTAAACATGGAATTTGGACCATTCAATTGTACAGAAAAAGTTCTTTTTTTTTAAAAAAAGAGAAAGGAGGTAAGAGTTACAATAGAATACTATATCTCCTAGTATTCAGGCCTATACCAAGAATAGTCGAAAAAAATATATCTTTCCAAAAGGATCAACCAACCATTTGCGATGATAATGATGGCAGTTTTCTTCAATCCAATCCCCCACCCTAATTTAATTCTAAACACCCTTCGAAATTTCCCATCCATCTCATCCATCCAATCCATCCCATCCCCCCCATCCATCTCATTCCCCACATCCATCTCATTCCCCCCTATCCCATTTCGCTTCCTCCCCTTCCCTCTCTCTCCCCCCTCTTCCCCCATCCCCCTCCACCCCTTTCTTACCTCCCCTCTACCTCCTTCTTTTTTACCCTCCCTCTTTTTTACACCCCCCCATCTCACCTACCTCACCTCACCTCATCCAAAAAACTCCACTTCATTCTATCCCATCCCATTCCATATATAGCCCTATCCAATCCAATCACATTACATCAAATCAAATCACATCACATCCAATCCAATCACATCAAAACCACATCAAAACCACATCACATCACATCTGGTTTTCCACATCAAAATAAAAATCAAAATCAACCACTATCCATTCCATGCGTTTATGCATTCATTCAATCATTCATACATACATTCAATCATTCAATCATCGAATTTTTCCTTTGCCCACTACACTTTCTCTCGCCCTCCATTCACCCATTCCATCCCTCCATTCATCCATCCCTTCATCCATCCAACCACCATCCGCCTACCCATTTTCAGAATCCTTCCATCCCATCCACCCCATTCATCCCATCCACCCCATTCATCCCATCCACCCCATTCATCCCATCCACCCCATTCATCCCATCCACCCCATCCATCCCACTTCATTTCCACGCAAAGCCAAGCCAACGAAGACTACGACGGACTGGGTAGGGGACTAACCGTATCCAACGGAGCTTTATGTAACGCGGGTTGAGCATGCGTACCCATCAAACCCTTGGCCTTCCTCTCAATCGCACAACGAACCCAATGGGCCACATCAGAATCTTCCGTCCCCGTCAAAATCCCAAACGTTTTATCCGAAAGACTTAAGTTCGACATGCCAACATTCTCATCATCATCATCTTCCTCTTCCTCTTCCTCATCCTCATCCTCATCCTCAGCCTCTTCATCTTCCTCTTCATCTTCATCCTCTTCAGAAATCGTACTAGGTTTTGAAAGTCCCGAAAGCCAGGGGTGTTGAAGTAAATCGGCATATGTAGGACGCATATTTGGGATTTTATTGAGACATCCTCGAACGAAATTGCGAGCGACCGGGGAAAAACCTTCGGTTGGAAGATCGGGTGGTTCACCATCAACAATTGCCTTTTCTATATTAGCTTGTGATACTCAAAATAATGAACAAAAAAACTTACACTCAATTGTGAGAAGATATTGTTATATGTCTCAGGTGGATATGGGTACCTTCCCATCGCACACTCAATAATACTTAATCCCAAGGACCAAATATCACTTTGTACACTATAAGTTCCACCTCCCGGATTTGCACCAGCTTGTGAGATTCCACCACCAGAAATTCTCTCTGGTGCCATGTATGATTGACAACCAATATTCGTCTTTGCGATACTAGCAACCAAGTTTCCTGATACACCGAAATCGCAGATTTTTACCTGTCCAAGGGTATTTACCAGGATATTCGTTGGTTTGACATCTCGATGAATGATGTTGTGTTCATCTTTAAGGGTCTTTAAACCTTGAGTCGTGGCATATGTGATTTTCCTCAGGACATTTTCCGGTATGCCATCACCATAGATTTTATCAATCGATCCACCATCCATGAATTCTATGCAGATATAAACTGCACCTTCTTGAAAAAATGCTCCGTAGAAATCGATAATGTATGGACTCAGACATCTATGAAGAATATCTAATTCCATGATGATGGCAGCGAATTTGGCTTCATCAAGTTCCAGGCGTAGTTCCTTCATGGCCATTACCACACCAGTTGTATCTCCCGTAGGTTTGACTTCGTTATCATCGGTATCCACTGAAGAGGATTTATTTCCTGCGAGACCCAATCCTGGTTTGCGCATTCGTGGTCTCGCATGTCGAACTTTGTAAACGGTACCATAATTACCTTTACCCAATTCTTCAAGTGTATCAACCTCATCCAATGATATATTGAAATTTGTTCCATTTGCGAAATCGATACCATTCCCATGGATAACTGCTTTCCCTGCAAAATTCAATCTTCCATTCTTAGTATCAACATATTTTGAAAATTGATTGAACATGGAACCTCCATTTGAACTATCCGGTGCACCATTTGTTTCCGACCCTGATGTAGCTGGAGCTGGAGGTAAACCACCAGGTAATTTCATCCCTCTTCTCGCACTCAATCCACCCATCTTCATTTTCGGAACCGCCGGAGCAGAATTAAAATTTTGTGGTGGAGGTCGCATATTCGGTGGTAATTGTAATCCTCCAGGTAAACCATCTACAACAGGTGAACCTGGCATCCCGGGTGTTGAAACTGTGGTAGGTACTTGTGGTCTCGGGGTTGGTGTGCCTTGTCTTGATGCAGAAAATGCTTTCATCTTTTCTGCCATGGAAGAAGGTAAACCACCACCAGGTTGTCTTCCGGGTTGTGAAGATCTCCCTCCGGGTATCGATGGACCAGGTCTTGGTCTTCTCGCATTCGCCAACATCCCCAGAGGTGTAGAAGAAGCTGTCATGGTTGCCATTCCCTCAGGATCTGATGCAGATCGAAGAGATGGTAAAGAAGGAGGTTTCGAGGATGTAGATGAAGTGGTAAATTCATTCATTTGATCGTCTGTAGGTTTTTCGTTCAAAGGAGGGGTATCTTTCAAAGCGAAATCGATTGAATCGCCCGGAGGACCCATCGGATCTAATTGAGGATTATGTGCCATGATTTGTATGAGAGTTATATTCGCATGAGAGAGAAGGTATGGTTCAGAAGGTATGATCTTGAAAGGATTCTTGTTGATGTTCTAGGATAAAAAGAGTCAGTGAGTAATGGAAAATCTTGGCAAAAGTATATTTGAATGATGAATGATGAAGAATGGGGATTGGGAATTGAAGAAGTTACCTTATGATTGAACTGACCCCTCACAAATCCCGTCCCGTCGAATGAATTCAGTTGGCCTTTTGATTATTGTAATGTAAAAGAGATCCCCAGACTACGGGATGGAATTGAAAATGTATCGATCGATAAGAAAGAGAGCTTGGTCTACCGGTAGATCATATACTAGACTTAAATCGAAAGACTCTTGGCCCTTGGGGGATTTCCGTAGATTTCTTTCGCCGAGTTGAAAACAAATCAATCTATTTCCCTGTAATTCTTTAGGTCTCTTGGATTATCTTAGGTGATAAGGTTTGTTGAATCGCATGTATGATTTACACCGTCTGCGAAAATGATTCGAATCTTGGGGGGCAATTCGTGGTGAGAGATGAAGTTATTGATTGGTTTTTTTTTTATGTTCGGTCGAAGGTTAGATGCGGCTTGTTTCCTTTCCTTTCCTTTTATCTGGTTTCTCTCTTCCCCTTCTTTCCAAGTTCTTTTCGATTCGATAGGTATGGTTGGTTCGATTAATGTTGTATAATACAATAATCAGATGAAGGTAAGGGTTGTTTTGATTGATTGAATCTTCGTCTTCGTGGGACTAAACTTTGATTTATGATGAGGGATAGCTGGGAGTATTTGATAGAGGTAAAGGTAGAGGCAGAGATAGAGGTATAGGTAGAACTTGGAAGTAGAGGGAGAGGTAGATTTAATAAGGATGAATGGATTGAATTTAGGTAGCTGGAGGTCGAGGTCATTTAGGTTATTAATAAGGGGAGTCCTAGTAGTGAATAATGTAAAGAGTGAAGAGATCATTGATGGTGGAGATGTATCAATGTGAATAGAGAAAGAAATGTTAATAGATATTTGATTGACATTCAACCAACATCAAGATATTTTCTTGATGATGTCGATGTCCCTGAATAATAAAATAATTATGATACTATCTACCATTTCATATCATATCATCTCATATCATATCATAACATACCAACTAGCAACGTAATCTACGTGGTACCGGTCGGTACTCTGTACTATTTTTATCTTTGGGAAACCTTTTTAACATTTGGGGTCGTCCATCCATCCATCCCTTGATCATTCCGTCGATGGTTCAATGTAATCCAATGTCACTATTGATCATCTTTCCCATTTTTAGCATCCTTGGGTTTTCTATTCGTACCCTTATTGATCAACGCAATGAACGGGAGGTACCTCAGGAGACAGGGACGGAGAGGAACTGATATTGATACCGGTATTGATATTGATATTGCATATGGTGAGCGAGGGAGGTAAGGATACGGGATGGGATTCGTTGGATCATGAGAAACTCGGACAACAAAGTGAATGGGGGAGGGGAAGGGGAGGGGGGAACATTTGAAGTACGATGACGTGATGTTACTGTATGCTTGAAAGGATTGAGGGGGGGAAATTAAAAAAAAAATTCATGGAGGGGCTTGCCGGCTTGGTCGTCAAAACAAGGGGTCGCATCAAATATCGTGATGTTTTTTGGTAGAGGGGCCATTTTCTTACCTAGATGAGAGAAAAGATCGGTAGTATCGTGGCTTTGGAACCATCATCATTTTGATTGATTAGGTAATGATAAGAAAAAAAACATTTCATTGGATCATGGGATTTTAATCCCCATTCTTCATTCTTCTCCCATATCCACTTTCATCCACTTCAAATGTTCCATCTCCAATCATCCATTTCAATTTCAAGCCACATACGAAAGGGACGAGTTGGAAGTTTGAATCATGAATTTTAGAGAAAGATCAACGAACACCTAGGTGGTACAACTATCTGCTATCTATGTAGGGAGGTAGGAAGGTATCTAACGGTCTAACCTGCATATGAAATTGGGAGATAGACTGGTACATCTATCTCTCTTCTCCATCTTCTGTAGACGCTACCTACTATTTCCAAGATTGTTTTGCCTATCACCACCTGTATTTTAGAATCTAGATATCACGATGACGTAACGACGATGAATATGAAAAGGTGGTAGTACAGTAGTTTATTTGATATATCAGACATCTGCTGGATAAATACATATTAGCATCAGTACCTAGATAGATATCTGTAGTATTAATTCGGATATAAATATCTATTAATACCCCCCATCTCATCCTATCATTGATTTAGCACCTATCAATATACTCGGGCAAACTATATCGGAAAATAGGCTCTTTTGATAGAGTTGAGGCTTGGAGGGCTATGCTATGTTATGTGTATGTTATATAGGTTGCAATATGATCAAAATCAAAGCCAGTTGGCCCCCAATCATATATACATACGTACGTACATTATACACGTTATACACGAATATGATATATATCAATATACCTACCTACCTATAATGACACCACAAAGTACTCGAGTAGATTCTATCTACCTAGGTATCTATCAATCAACAATCGATAAGAAGAACAAGGCTGAGTTCAATACTCAATACGAAAGAAATACTGAAGCGATAAAGGGTTGGGTTGGGTTGGGTTGGTGGCACAATTGCGATTGATACATCTTCAGCTATATCCATTTTATATCCATTTCATCTACATCTACATCTATATCGGTATATACATACATACTATAACTTACCCAATTGGGAGGGACTCCCGACTCTCGACAGCCCTAGAGGAACTGACTGACTGATTATTCTATTCTGTTCATTAGGTACCTAAATAAAGTCCTGCATTCATCATACATTTCAACTTTCACTCATGCAAGAAAACGTCATAACGTCATAGAAAATTCTTATATATATGATCAATCAATCAATCGATCGATCCATTCCTTGGATAGATGGATGAATGGATAGATGAATGGATGAATGTGGACCTCGAGTTAGATGGGCGGGCGGGGGCGTGAGTGAGATCCTCGAGGTATGTATGTAGGTAGGTACGTACTTGACTTGACTCGGAAAAATCGAGGAGATATTTCATGGTTGAGTTATGTGGTGTCGTGTTGGGTTGGGTCGTGACGTCGTTATTGATTGTAAGTGTCATTTGTGTGGCTGGTTGTGGATTGGATGGGGATTGGATATGGATGTGGATTGGATATGATTGAAAAATGGGGGTGGCTTTGGCTTTGGCTTTGGCTTGGGGAGTTTGGGTTTGGGGGCTGGGCTGGATTGCTGGATTGCTGGATTGGATTGATAGGTGGGTTCGGGAAATATGGAAGGGAGTACATGTATGGAAGCGTGTATGGAGCGATCAGATTCGATGGATCGAAATGTTCCAGTGATTATTGCAGGTGGTTATCTATTCGTCAACTTTTGATGCATGAAGGTATCGCTACCGAGTACAGTACGTACAGGATATGGAGAAAACATAAATGGCCGGGGATCGAGGTAACTACCTACCTACCTACCTAACTATGAGTTGAAGTTGGAGTATAAAAGAAGAGAGAAGAGAAAGATTATCTAAGGACCAGCTAGTATCAGTACCACAAATGTATGTATCATATCATATCATATCGTCTCGTATCTCCACGAATAAAATACACCCAACAAAGTACATCCAAGTACATCCATCCCGTATTCACAACATCATAAAGTAGTTCCACGCCCACGCCCAGAAAGAAAATGATAACTAACTACAGCAACCAAGCCCCTTCTCCTCTCCTCCTTTTCTCTTCTCCCGTTACATTTTGACATGAGATACCATTTCTTACGTACCATTTTGACATGAGATTTCTCGGCGTCGAGATCTCGATTGGTTGATGGATCATTGTAACTGTCAACGCGATGTCCTGATGAGTATGGCCATGGTGGAAAAAGATGAAGACGATAATGGATGAAAGGATGAGGTTCGAATAGGAATACCTAGGTACATGATGGTTTCCGCATGGGGAATTTGATAGGTTGTCCTGGTGTGATGGGGATGGGATTTTCGTCTTGGCTGTCATAATCTACCGGTACTGCAGCCTTATTGTGTATCATGGATATCATATCATGAAGGGGGGATGAAATGAAATGAATGATATGATGATGAGAATAAAGGTATTAGGTAGGGAGGTTATATATACCTAAGTAGGTATCTAGGTAGTGAAAGAACTATGAAGTTTATCCCAAGTGAAGTTTTCATTTTCAATAAATTTTACACATAAAAACAGCAACAGCAACAGCAATATCAATTTATTCTCCCCTCTTTGTCTTCAGCCCACAGCCCACAGCCCTTCCAACTACGTCAAACCTTCATGTTTTTAATCCAACCTTGGAAATTCCAATTCCAATCAACTTCTTTGTTCTCCCACGTGCTTTTATAATTAATACAATTTAATTAAAACTGTGTGAGCACATCATACTTGCTGTCCTACGATACTCATACTCATACTCGTACTCATCGTCCTACCCACTGTCCTCCTCAATATCAAAATTCAAATCCAACTTCAATATTAAAAGCTTACACTTCAGCCCTACTTTAAAGAACTCTCTTTGGATATCAAACAACCTCCCATCCGTCAACTTTCATTCGTTACTACCATCACATTTATTACTAAGATTACTGACCACGCGTCTCGGAAAGACTCCAAGAGATTATAAGAGATTATCCAAAATTCCATCGCATCAATCACATCACTGGGCTGAGAACGGATCAAAACTTTCCACCTTCCGCCCTCCACACGCATTACAGAACGCGCGATTTGATCAAGGTACCCGGACAGCGTAGGTACGGAAGTGTCATTCTCATCCCCCCTTGGACCTGATCGAAATCGACATCGACATCGAAATCAATCAACATTCTGGTCCCAGAGTCAAATATCATATTAGCCGGAATGTGATGAATTTTATTTCATCATTCACGATTTATTTTGACCTGATACGTACACTACACATCCACACTACATACCTTTAAGGACACAGCCAGCATTGGCATTAATTGGCATTAATTGGCATGAGCTTTTGGCTATTGGCATTCGGTCCTGACTAGGGAGACACCGGTCAATAATTCCAAATTCGTTCCTCCGGTATCTTGAATTTTGAACTCCGAAAGAAACTGGAACTAAAAGAGATAGTAAAGTTGATCGCCATCGCACATCGCATATCGCACATCATTCAAAATATTTCATCGTCTTTCTTTAATATATTCGAAAATCCCCGATTCGAAAATTCCACACATCACATCTTGAACTTCTTCAAGATTGTTTAAACCCTCCAGTGACAAAGAGGACGAAAGTACCTCGAATAGAATCCACCCTCCATAAAATCCAATCGATTTTCATTACAAACTTCGGATTGATCATTCAATCCCATCAAAATCATCATGGGATTCTTCACTTCACCTACTTCATTCCGACTTGCGAATCTACCCACGACCAATCATGTCGGCGCATCTTCTATCTCAACACGATCACTGACCGATGTCGCATTCGGAACTATGCAAAATGATCATTCTTCACATCCTTCCCTCGGTCATCTCGTCCTTTTGGTTTTCGAAGCTGTGATGGAAGTCGTATGTGTTAGTTTACCGGGTTATATCGTGGCACGTCAGGGAATGTTTGATGCGGATAAACAGAAGTTTGTGGCAAATTTGAATGTTGCTCTCTTCACACCTTGTCTGAGTAGGTAACCTTGGAAGATTGGAAGATGAGGATGGATGCTAATGATTTGAATAGTTTTCACCAAATTGGCATCACAATTAACGGCAGATAAACTCGTGGAACTTGCGGTTATACCAGTCATCTTCGTCGTACAAACACTGGTATCATATTTGGTTTCGATTGGGGTTGGTAAAGCATTTGGATTCGGAAAAAGACCTTCAAACTTTGTTACCGCTATGGGAGTAAGTCATTCGAACTGGCTGGTTAATCAAAATGCTAATCTTTCTCATAGGTATTCGGAAATTCGAATTCTCTACCCATCTCTCTCGTCATTTCGTTATCGCAAACATTGAAAGGTTTACATTGGGATAAAATACCTGGTGATAATGATGATGAGGTTGCTGCAAGAGGTATCTTATATCTACTCATCTTTCAACAATTGGGTCAATTGGTTCGATGGAGTTGGGGTTATCATGTTCTACTTGCGCCACCCGAAACATATAAGGATGAGGAAGAAGGTCGATATAGAGATGAACCTATTTTGATCGCTGGATTAGATGGTGATGAAGATTCGGATGATCATGCTGAATCTTCCTCAACCTCGTCTGAATTTGGTGGTAGAACACCAGTTACTGATGCTCTACATGATAATTCCGATGAAGAAGGGCCAGCAAAAGTATCAGGTATTATGATTACACCTACGAATGGAAATCATCTACCTGGAAACGATGATATTACTTCATTCCCAAGAATTCCAATACTACCATCAGAGGAGGAAGCAGAAATCCCAGATGGTATTAGAGGTTGGATTCCCCGGGCCAAATTTCATACCAAACGAACTGTCGCCAAAGCATCTCATCATACCTATCATTCCCTACCAACTCCAGCTCAAATGTTTCTCACCAAGATTTCAAATATTACCAACAAATTTTTGAATGGACTTTGGGAATTCATGAATCCTCCTCTATGGGCTATGCTTCTCGCTGTCATTGTAGCATCCATTCCTAGCCTTCAACATCTTTTCTTTGCCGAAGGTTCCTTTATCGCTAACTCAGTTACACGAGCCGTATCTCAATCAGGTGGTGTCGCCGTCCCTTTGATCTTGGTCGTACTTGGCGCAAACCTCGCTCGAAATACTCTACCTCAACATGTTTTGGATGAAAATTCGGAAGAAAATCAAATCGGTACCAAACTTCTAGTCGCTTCTTTAATATCTAGAATGTTACTTCCAACATTGATCATGGCACCATTACTTGCTCTCACGGCCAAATATGTCCCCGTTAGCATATTGGATGATCCAATCTTTGTCATCGTATGTTTCTTATTGACTGGTGCACCGAGCGCATTGCAGTTGGCACAAATTTGTCAAATCAATGGGGTTTACGAGGGAGTCATGAGTAAATTACTCTTTCAAAGTTATGTCATTTGGATCTTACCCAGTACATTGATCTTGGTCATGTGTGCATTGGAGGTTGTGGAATGGGCTGCTTGAGGGGGTGATGGGGTGATGGGGTGAGATGAGATTGTTTTTTGCTGCGTAAGTGCGTAAGTGCGTAAGTTGAGTGTTTGAAAATCCATTGGGGTAAAAGGAGTAGGTGTCACTGGTTATGGAGTGGAGTGGAGTGGAGTGGAATGGACTGCATGAGGAGGTGGAATTGGAATTGGGATTGGGATTGGATTGGTATACTTAATCAACCTACTTGGGTTAGGAGAGGGATTGGGATGGGGATGGGGATATGGGGATGGGGGCATGGGGACATGGGGATATAATAATAAATTATTACACTGTATATGATATGATATGATACAATACGATACGATACGATACGTAGAAATTCAGAAATGTATGGATTTGGACTTGGACTTGAATTTGATTTTAGTTTAGTTTTAGTTTACCGAGGCTTGGATTTGGATTTGTTTTATTGATGGAGCGATTAGATTGATGGAGCGATCAATGAATAAAGCGATCGATGGTGGGATGAGGATGGATGGGAGGGAGAAGGAGAGGGAGGGGGAGATAAATAAATAGATCAAAAGATAAATAAAGAGATAAATAGATATATTTTTTATTTGGAATATATTTTTTATATATAGATAGTTTTTATATAATATATAGTATATGTGGAGTATATGTGAAGTATATGTGGAGTATATGTGGAGTATATATGGAGTATATGTGGAGTATATGTAGAGTATATATGGAGTATATATGGAGTATATGTGGAGTATGAAGTATATATGTATATATATATATATATATGTATATAATGTATATCATTTAAGAAATTCAAGAAATTCATTTCAATATATTGCTTGATTGTTTACTTGCTTGTTTGGTTGCTTGTTTGATTATTTTTGGGGTGGGGGGGTAATTTTTAGGGAGGGTTGAGGGGGATTGAAGGAGGGGGAAGAAGAGGGGAAAAAGGGGGGTTGAAAAAGGGGGTTGAAAAAGGGGGTTGAAGGGGATTGGAGGGGATTGAAGGGGATTGGAGGGGATTGGAGGGGATTGGAGGGGATTGGAGGGGATTGGAGGGGATTGGAGGGGATTGGAGGGGATTGGAGGGGATTGGAGGGGATTGGAGAGGATTGAAGGGGATTGAAGGGGATTGAAAAAAGGAAAAAAGAGGAAGAAAAAAAGAAAGGGGAAAGAAGAATGAAGGGAAGGAGGGGGAATAGGAGAAGGAGGAAGGAGGGGGAAAAAAAAGGGAAAAGAAAGAGAAAAGAGGGGGAAAAGAGAGGGAAAAGAGGGGGAAAAGAGGGGGAAAAGAGGGGGAAAAGAGGGGGAAAAGAAGGGGAAAAGAGGGGGAAAAGAGGGGGAAAAGAGGGGGAAAAGAGGGTGAGAAGGGAATTGAATAAATGGAATATAATAAAAAGGGAGGGAAAAAAAGAGTAGGGGAAAAGGGGAGGAGGGGATTGAAGAGAAGGTGAGAGGAATGGGAAGTCAGAATATTTATATTTATATCTGTTGCTTTTCCTTTTCCTTTTCCTTTTTTTCACTAGCAGAGGGCAGAGGGCAGAGGGCAGAGGGTATAATTATTTATAGGCTACTTTGGTTGTGGTTATGGATGTGGTTGTGGGGAGGGAGAGGAGGAAGGAAAGAGGGAGGGAAGTTGAGGGGGGCGCAGGGGGAAGAATAGATGGAATTGAATAAATAGGATTAAAAAAAAGATTAGGAGGGAACTAGACCTTCATGTAGAAGATAGAAGGGAGGGAGGGAAGAAAGAGGGGATAGATGGCCTCCGGGTTATAATAATTATAAGCGAAATACTCACAGTTCAACATATAGTCATTAACAAAAGAACAAGATATTTTGGTATTGTTAAGAGGCGAAGGATAAAGTCATGGCATATATGAATCCAAGATCCTAAGCGTAATGGGCTGAAACGGAAGTCTGTCTATATCCAGTTTGTGAAATAGTATTTGACAGTGATAGAAGTAATAGACGTCGAATTAAATAATATGCTTAATTGGATATCATGGATAATAATTCGCCTCATGAAATGACAATAGAAAAATGGACTGACATACTTGGCAAAAAAAGGAGTTCCGAGAGTTCAAGTCCATTTAATATTAATATATACGGATATAGATGAACACCGAAATTTTCTTTCTCATACCATGAGGGACTTTCATAACTCTCCATTGAAACCCTCAAGACTTGGACTCGCTTGAAGAACTTGAAGCTAGATTTAAAAGTGATGAATTTTTATATCTCCAGAATAAGGTTATCTAGGTCCTTGAATATGATACATGCATGATATGAAGATAATAGATATTAAAACTTGAAAGGAGATTGCCAGTACAGGGTGCTACATACAGTGTTTCTTGCTTGCTTTCGCATGCTTGATATTAACTTATGAAGATAAAAAATATATAAAGAAGGAGAATGGTTTGACGACATTAGGGCGATGAAAATCCGATGACGGAGAAAGTTGAAAATGGAGAATAGCGTTGTGGGATAAATACTAAAAGGGGTGAGAGCTGCTGTGCTAAATGATAGACATTCAAGATGAAGATGCTAATTGATGCTAATTCTCATCTTGAACCTACCCAGTAGTGACTCCAAAACTTAAACCGAAGCCAGGACGATATGACATGAGATGAGTATTAGAACAACGGTCAAAACAAAAGATAATCCAAACAACAACACCACTCGGACTCGGTAAAGGAGTAATTGGCGAATATCTTATATGTTGAATCATGACTACCTAGGTAGCCAATGATGAACTTGAGTTTCACTTTTTCTGATATATAAGGTTCCCTGCGAGATGCAACTCGTATATCTAGTTATTAACCTATAATCGAGGATTGTGTATAGGTAGAGGTATATATATCCTTTCGTAGCGCCATACATAATCAACAAGTGTCAAACCAACACCATCTAGAAACACCGTGATGGCAAGAAACGAAAGAAAATGATAATATTACAATAATGTCACAATATTACCTACAGTACATGATTAAAACAACTCTGATAACCAACTACTCACATTCGCCCGCCCGCTCATACCCATACCCATCAATATAAATATAAAGAACTTCACTTCAAGCCGTGCCGACTGGAACGACCTACCTGGATAGAGCACTCGCCTTTTATGAAGCCTATATAGATACTGATTATATAGACTCTAGAGCGATAAGGGGGTGTTCTTGATGTAGGGTGTAGAGAGGTTAATTGATTATTATGTATGATCTTGAGGCTATATAGGTCCCATGATCGCACCTTCCATATTTAGTGCTTAACAGCGATTCTTCGAAGAGAGAGAGAGAAAACACCATCATCATCATCGTAATAGATAATATAGGCAGTACCTAGCTAGTACCTACCCAGCTAATAACAAGACCATATAACACTCTATATTAGAAAACCGAATATGTGATGACAGAAAACAGAGAAGCGACTTGCTACAATACATAATGCGGGGAAAACCAAACTAAACCTCGTACATTTTTTTCAATCGTGAGTAACCTTAAATATATCAAATCCTACCCTAAAATACTAGGTGGATGAATGCGGGGAAAAGGAACGAGGTTAGGATTAGTTAGTTAGGTAGCCTAGTACATTTTCATCGTATAACCTTATCATCGTATATCATAACATGAAGTAAGCACCAGAGTATTGCAAACCCGACTGATACCCCCAGGGCCTCGGATAGCTAGATTTCGAGGAAAGAGAAGTCCGGGATTCCAGGAATCAGAATAGATGTTGTACATGCTAAATAACCAACCTCGCGTCATAATTCATCTACCTAGATAAGGTGATCTACCGATACCCAAGGTTTTCGGAATTATCTGCCTATCCCCCGTCCGTATACCGGTAATGGACGGGATGGATATATTGAGAGAAGTGTAGTGAACGGAATAGATATCACAACGAGATTATGAGATGAGATGATATCGACCTGCACCCAGCATCTGCGATATATAAAAGTTGCACTGGCAATCCCCCTCCCCTCCCCTCTCCTATCATATGAATCTAATCTAAAGAAGATACACCTCGTCCATTATATGACCAAAGCATCGCAATCGCAATCGTTATCACAATCACAATCACAATCAACTTGCGAAAATAAAGATTTGCAATACGAAAAATCTGTTCCGCGCCGTGTTCCTCTCGATTGATTATATATATCAAATATCAGTCATCTAGTCAAGGTATCATCGTCGCCCAAGATATTCTTACGGTCAATCTCCCCCCGTATATCCATCTCGTGAGTGATCAGTTGATTCCTATTGATTCACGAACCCCATCCTTTCCTTCCTTCCTCTCTTGCGTGAAATGTAAATTTCTGATATATAGGTATATATATATATATATATACACTATATGCAGCCGACATGCCAGGTAAAGGATCAAGGAAGTGGAAATCGGCCTCCTTCAAGGCCGTCGCTCTAAAAAGAAAAGAATATGATTAAAATCCATCTCCGAGTAATTTCGCCGCCCTTTTGTTTCATCCAAATACAAAATTAACATTAACGATGAGATAAATCATGTACGAATTATATATTTGGTCATTTACTATTTGCCATTTGCCCATATGATACCATACGATGCAATGCAGTTCACCCAGGATATATTCATACAACGCAATCGACACAACCAACAACTCCTATACATATCAAAATAGCCAAGCTCTCAACGGACTCCCGAAAAAGGAGCGAGATAGGTTGGGCTTTTTAGGTTGGAATAGTGAATAGGTTAGAGTACTATTTAGGTTGGAATGATAGGTTGGAATAGTAAATAGGTTGGACTTGGAAGTGAATTGGGGAGTACTGCATACTGGATCTGAATGTGGAAATTCGATTATTGAAGGAGAATCGTGAAATTAATTGGTTGAGATACTAAATGAATAACAACCGTGTAATGAATAAAATGATAAAACCATAAAGATCAGACTCTAATTGCCCATGAATCAATCCAAGATACTGCTCATATTGCGCCATATATAGCGAGGAATCGTGTGATTTCTATATTGGTGATATCACGAAGCTCCAGAGTACAGGCTTCCCGGCGCCATGTTCAGAGTGACCACTAAAGCCCAATAATGAGTGGTTTTTGATACTTGAATCCTTTTAAATGATCAGAATGACTTGAAAAAGAAAAATTATATAAAAGATTAATTTGTTTGAAATAAAGAAGCTATTGAAATGCCCAAACCATCTTTAGATGGGTATTGGTAGCATTTCGAACATTAGATCTGGGTATACTGGTACCCCCAATGCTAGAACTAGGACATTCCCTAGTAGTTTCGATCATGAAACAATATATAACTTCCTCCATGAAGGTAGATGAGTTTCCCATTGATCCCATGAACTTTGGAAATATTGAAGTATATGTATGGTGTATACAGGACTTCCTGCCATCATAAGGTAGGTAAGAACCACAAAAAGTCCCTATACGAATGTGGAACGAAAAATCAAAGAAGCACCACCAACAACAACAACAATAATATCTGTTCAAAATTCAGATCAGGGAAATCAATATATATGAAAGAATCAATTGCCAACGGGGACATTGAAGTAGGTATTCAAACTTGCCATCTCCTTCTGCTGCTGATGTGTTGATTCCTTTCCTTCCCTTTCCTTTCCTCTCCATCCAGTATGTACGTGTTCTTGACGTGTCATCTCTATTATACATACAAACTTCAACTAGAGATCCGATTTGCGTCAAAGAATGGTCTTCAAGCTTATCAATTCCCACTTTGGATGATTTCAGGGTCTTGAAGATCGAATGTAAGTTATATAAGTGATCAATTTTCAAAATATGATAGGTTCTGGAGATTGGCTCAGGCTCAGCCACCATTGCCAGGATGGGGTGTATGTATCTGTTTCATCGATACGGACTCTGTACTGTATTGTCCTTTAGTATCCTAGGTACCTAAGACATACAATCCATTTTTGAAGAGAAGGCTGTGCTGCTTGGCGACAGCGATGATTTGTGAATTGGCATGATTGAGGGGAGGGGGTGGAAGAGGTGGAAGAGGGGGAGGAGTATTGAGGGTTAAACTTAAATCAATCAAATATCGATTGCCACATGATGCGATGATGATGATGATTTATTTCTATGATATACATACAGGAGGTAGCCATCTGTTTTATGGATTGTCGTTCTTAAAGATATCAAATATATTATTGTATTATTTTCCCTTTTCTCCTTTCTCCAATAGATATATACCTACCTAATACTGTACAATTGTTGATTTGATAGTACGGTATCAATAAACTCACGACTCATCAATACTACGGTTTTAACAGACATTCAAGGGTTCTTCTTACCTTCCTGCCAATTCAAGACGGGAATTGGAAATATTGGGAAATTGACTACGCCGTACAGTATTTCCCATTTACCAGCTCATAAGCTATACTATATGAGGACCGCCTTCCAAGAAATAAATACCCGCTCATCGCTCGTGGCTCATCAATCCCAAATTCAATGAATCATTTCTTCAAAATCATAATGCGCCACTAGTAAGAAACGAAACAAACCGTGTACCAGAATTACCTAGGCATCAGAGGTATCAGTCGAAAACTTTATACAGCTGGAGAACATCGAACATCTAAACGTCAAACATCAAACATCGAACATCGCGGATTTCACTCCTCGCAGAGTCACAGCAGTCAGTTACAAAGATCAAATATTGGCAACGGCTTTCCTTATCGCAGTTCACCAAAATTCGCTATCGACTCTACTATATCGCATTTCCCCATAAGACAGTGAGTGGGTTACGAGAGAACACAACATAATCGCAGGTTATTAAAAAGTTCATCACAATCATGAAGGCAATGAAAAGTATGGGCATGAATCGCATGCTAGGTTCACTGAAGCGTTGTAGGTAGTTTTCAGAGGATCTCCATTCCTATCCTATTTATGCGCCATGAAGGAAGCGGATTGATTTGGACTTAAACTAACAATGTTCATTCTATGCTACAGCCAAAGATTCAAATGAAGAAACTGGAGATGCACAACTCGATACTCCGGAAGCAAGTGCAGCAAGAAATATTGTATGCTATTATCACTCTGTCCAGAAAACATGTCCTGATCATATTAGCGTTTATTTTGCGAATCTGGAGGTCCAAATGGTGCGGTACGTTCAGAGTTTTTTTTGAGTGGTCTATCTATGCAGGATGATATATCTAACATTCCATAGGGCGAAGAAGTTCTTTACCTACCTGCAATTGTCGAAGCCGCAGAATCCTCCCCAGGAGCCGCGAAAGAATGCGCCTATCATATTCGAAAGTTCCTTTCCAAGGACAACTTCAGCAAACCCTACGTACAATATAATGCGATAATGTTGATTCGAATTTTAACGGATAATCCTGGAAAGACTTTTACGAGGAATGTAGATGCGAAATTTGTACAAACTGTGAAGGAGCTCTTGAGAACTGGAAGAGATCCAAGTGTCAAGCAGATATTGATGGAAACTTTGGTGACATTTACGACAGACAAGGCAGATGATGAAACATTGGCTCCTCTAATTGAGATGTGGAAGAAGGAACAAGAGAAGATGGTCAAATTGGCAGCAAGTTTCCCCAAGCATTATCATCGGTGGCTTTTCCCTTCTAATGCATCCCAGGGTCCTGCAGGTCCACGAACCCTCGTCGCTCCACCATTTGATCCCAATTCGCAAAACTATTTTGGACGTAATCATCATACTCACCGTCTTCCAGCTCCCCATGAGCTATCCTCTCGAATCGAAGAGGCACGCACTTCTGCAAAATTACTCTCCCAAGTCGTACAATCCACACCTCCATCGGAAGTCCTTACCAATGAACTTATTCGCGAATTCGCCGATCGTTGTCAGTCTGCAAGCAGAAGTGTTCAAGCGTATATGATTGCGGAAAATCCAAGTCCGGACAATAATACTATGGAGACCTTGATCGAGACCAATGAACAGCTGAGTAAAGCCATGAATCAACATCAAAGAGCTGTCTTACATGCGCGGAAACTTATGGGGCTTGGTAATGGAGAGAATTCGACTCCTCCATCTAGAACCGGTTCGGGTTATACACCTCCGCCAGGCCCACCACCAAATCAAGTTTCTAAACCCACCGGGAGTAATGGCAAGAGATCAACGCCACCCATTCCCCCACCTGGTGACATTGCGCCTATGGATGACGATGAGGATGAGCGAAATCCTTTCAATGACCCAGAGTCAAGCTCATCCAGAGTTACGAGACCACCATTTCCTTCTGATGCACCACCAAAAGCAACTGGTCAATTTAATGATACGCATGGCGTCGAACCATACCACCCAGGTTTCAAGGAAACGAAGAGCTATATGGGAAGACAAGATAGTAGTATAGAGAACGTTACAATGCATAATGCAGTTCCGAAGAGGGATGAGGATGATGAAGATGATGAGCCAAGATATTCGGTGCCTGCTGGCAAACAGCCTGTCTTTCGATACTAGAGCTTTTAGGGGGACGATTTAACATAAAGTTAGACAGTAATAAAGTCTAGGGGTTGGGGGGGGCTGACGGATTCATGCATTTACGACTCGATGAAAGAAAGGCATTTGGAGCAATTTTTTTCCCCAGGGTTGAGAGCGAAGCGGCATTTTGATACCTCGAGGTCATAAGAATATTTATTGGAGTTTTTTTAATGGATGGTATCTAGTTGTCAGTTGTCAATACAATATCGATTCTTTTTTAATTTGGGCCTACAGTGTATTCTCTGGAGATTTTGAATCATCCCGGTTTGTCTCAAAGGGAGGAGGGGCTGGGCCCCATGGTATCCATAGTATGTTATCTCACCTCCCAATATGGAATTAACATTTTCGATCGGAATAGGTTCGAAGATATGTATAGATTTTTAGAGTGAGAATCGAGAATAGTGAATCGAGAATCGTGAATATCGAATATCGAATATCAAATATCGTTCTACATAGAAGGGACGTCTCGCGTATTCGCATTAACTAAGGCTAACAAGATGTTTGATATATATTGCGGGCTAAAAAGTATGGAGTACCCCGAAAGACTCTAAGATTATATCTTCAACACTTCATGCCATATTTATGAATGTCTATCTACGGAATACATACGGAGTAGTACAATGTACTGTCCCAAGATTCGGAAATATCACGATGCAGGTACATCCCTTGCTAATGGGAAATTTATCATTACAAGTTTCTTATATCAAAAGACTGGATAGGCGAACTTATCATACGCCCCCTTATCAATTATCTATATAAAAGATTACCTATCAATACGCCCCACCAATTAAAAGCTAATATATGGATCTATCCCAGTCGAATTCACTCCACCCGGGGCTTTGAGCTTCCTCATTCGTTTAATCCCATACCGTTTCCCCGCCTTTTCGGAAAACTGTCTTGGGGTTTAAGTGCGACTAGAAAGCAATCCATGGATGAGATAACAACTAATCGATGTCACGTAAACATTCAATTTCAATCAGGCGCCTCGTATCGCGGCGTACCTACGAGACTGTCTCACTGTTTCCTACAATGGAATCAGTAGATGGAGAACATATGCGGCTCACCAGTGAATATGTAATGCGTTTTCAAATCTCCCTGCAAGTTCATGGATGATCAAAATTTCACTGCAGCCGATTCCGCTCTTCATCAATGGTCATGATTTGTATATGTTTGTTGGGGCTCCCCCCAATATCTCATCTCCAATCTATACCTCCTCGTTTTTGTCTTCCTCTTTCCTTTCTACCTGATCTCTCCAGGTTGAACTCTCAATATGTTGTTCCCTAGTCTTCCTCAAACTCTTAGCTTCGCTTTGGCTGCCTTGCCTTTTACAAAAGTTTCATCGACGCCATTGAATTCGACATATGGTGATGGCAAAAATGGAGCTGTTGCTAGTGAAAGTTCTATCTGCTCGAATATTGGAATAGATATCCTCAAAGTTGGTGGAAATGCTGCTGATGCGGTGAGTTTTTTTTGCTTTTGCCTCGAAAATTTCTTGCTTCCATTTGGGTTGTCAACTGGCCCGGACTCTAATCAGATTTGAAAGCTTTCAATATCTAAACAGTTTGGGATCATTCACTTTGGTTTGATCATTTCCCTGCGTTATTGTTCCAAGCAAATTCAGCATGCGCAATATATTGAAAAAATGACGAATCTCTTATTGTCAAACTCTAATCCAAATTATTGGAAACCTTAATTCATCCTAGCTTTGCTAATGCCCCTACTAGATCGTCGCCATGCAGCTTTGTGTGGGAGTAGTTGGCATGTATCACTCCGGTATTGGGGGAGGTGGTTTTGCCACTGTACGATCGGCCAATGGGAGTTACGAATTTATTGATTTCCGCGAGACGGCACCCGCTGCTGCTTTCGAAACTATGTACTCCCCTCCTCTTTCCAACGCAAACTACTCCCTCTACGGTGGTTTGGCAAGTGGTGTACCTGGAGAGCTCCGTGGTCTTGAACACATTCATAAGAATTATGGATCATTACCTTGGAAGCAATTAGTCCTCCCCGCGGTTAAAGTCGCCCGCTTTGGATTCAATGTTACCGCCGACTTAGTCCGTTACATGGCTTCCGCAACATCTTCTTACGATTTCCTTACGCATGACGAAACGTGGGCAATTGATTTTGCACCCAATGGAACTAGAGTTCAGCTAGGGGATTTATTGACTAGGAAACGATTAGCCAATACTCTTGAAGCTATCGCCGAACATGGACCCGATGCATTCTACAAAGGACGCATTGCAAAGGCCACCATCGCCGCGCTCCAAGCATCAAATGGAACAATGGCACTCTCGGATCTCAAAAATTACACCATCGAGTCTAGAACCCCATCCAACATCACCTATCGCGGATACAAAATCCACAGCGGAACCGCTCCATCGAGTGGAGCCGTCGTGTGCAGCGTCATGAAAATTATCGAGGGTTACGATATGTCGAGTCCCAGCCAACTCAACTTCTCAACGCATTACTTGGATGAGGGAATGCGATTTGCCTACGGACAAAGAACTCTCTTGGGAGATCCTTCATTCCTTCCCAACCTCACGAGTTACCAGGAGAAAATGGTCTCGGAAAGTACGGCCAAGGAAATTCGCTCCCAGATTCAAGAGTTCCGTACCCTGAATGTTTCGGCCTATAATCCGGCTATGTATGATATTCTTTCGGATGATGGTACTTCGGCTACCGTGGCGGCCGATAAGAGTGGTCTTACTATCGCTATGACTTCTACTATCAATACGTTGTTTGGAAGTAGACTTATGGTGCCTGAGACTGGGGTTATTATGAATAATGAGATGAATGGTAAGATGCTCTCTCTCCTCTCTTCCCTCTTGAAATTTCAAATTTCAAATTTCCACATTACATCATATTAACACATCCCCCCGATAGATTTCTCCATCCCCAACACAACCAACGCATTCAACTACACGCCCTCCCCCGCAAACTTCATCTCGCCCTTCAAACGCCCCCTCTCCTCCATCTCGCCCACCATCGTCGAACACCCCAACGGCACCGTCTACCTCGCGCACGCCTCCGCCGGCGGCTCCCGCATCATCACCGAAATCATCCAGCATCTCTGGCACTCGCTCGATCAAAACATGACGTCGGCGGAAAGTCTCCGTCAACCCCGAATGCACGATCAACTCTCGCCTAATACCGTGTATTTCGAATATGGATCCGACGTCTTTGGCGTCGAGGGCTATAATAATGAGACGGTCGCGTTTATGCAGGGCTTGGGCGCGAATGTTGCGTGGGGTCCTGTTGGGAGTACCACGGCTCAGGCGCTTAGGAGGTTGAGTGGGGGCGTTTGGGAGGCCGCCGGTGAACCGAGACAGCTTAGTAGTAAGGGGTTGACGGTTTAGGCTGGGGATTAGATGGATGGGGAGGTTGAGGAGTTGATAATATACCTGGTGTATGTGATATGATAGGATATGATATAATAATAATGAATCTCATGCATACCTGAGTAACCTTAATCTTTTTTTCTATCGTTGAATGATTACCTTATTTCCTTCCTTCCTTGCTTTCTTTCTTCCTCTCCTCCTTTCACCAACCCAACCCAATCTAATCTAATCTAATCCTCCCTGTGCTCATATTCATTTGTAATTTGATTTCGGTTTGATAGATACTTACTGGTAGGTATTGATAGAAAGGAAAGGAATACATCCATTCCACTAGTAAACTTTCTTCACCTGCTTACCGTGTGAGCTGAGGCTCTGATCTCATCGAGGAGTCTATTTATATCATCTCTTCTATACATTCATGACTCATATCGCGTATCTCTCATCCAATTACAGTATGCATCTTAAACCTAAAACTACATATTTACTGTTCAAACACAGAAGTCCAATCCTCTTTTCTCATCCAATCTTCCAAACTCGTCATAGGACATTCAACCCCAGCCTTGAGAATTCCAGTCAGCCATTAAATCTTCTTTTCTACTACTTCATTCTTCAATTTCACATCCAAGCAAAGACTTCAACATACCTTCTCAATATCCTCTTTTGTCCACAACGTCGTATCACCCCCATCATAACCCGGATCACTAGAATAAGCAAACATATCAAACAATTCCTCCCCAAATGATTTATCCTCCTCCCTCCCTACAAATTCTTCTTCCGTGCACTGCTTATACGTGGCATGCTTTCCGGTGATTTCGCTCCACAATCGGATATATTCGCTCCATGAACAGATTGTCCCGCATGCCATGTAACTCTTGCCAGGTGGAAGTTGCGAGACGGCGTGGACGAAGGTGCCGAGATCGCTGTTTACCGCAAGATGTGGAACTGGCTTGTCTGCGGTCGTGGGGAAACTCATTTGGAAGCTTCCGGAAGGTTGCTTGATTCACCTTCTATATTAGCTGATGATTCTTTCTCTCTGTATTACTTAATATGAGTGATTCATGTGTCGAAAATGGGGGACTTGGGTTCAGATGTCGCGTGCTACATAGATGCAAGTAAACAAAAATAAACAAACCAACAAACCTTCCCCAAAAAACTTTTCATAGCCAATTTATAACTACTCGTAAAATACCCCGTCAAAACACAACTCATCTTGGCCGCCAACCCCCCCTCCTCTGCATACCTCTCCCTCACATAGTAAGGAAAAACATCCGCCTTCGCATCATGATGATACACCTCTGAAAAGACCCCCCCGCTACTCCTCCCCGCATGACTCAACGTACTCGCAATCAAGCCATGCTCATCCAGTCCCGGAAGCACACTCCCATGAGCCGCCGCATCGGCAATATTCCTCCCCTGTTGATACTCCACCTCATACGCCCATTTCCGACACGACACCCCGCGTTTTTGCGCCGCGAGTCGATCGTCGGGTCGGAAAAATGCTTCCCAGTAATTCGTCACGCTGAATATGAGGTTTGCGCCTTGGAAAGCGAGGATTAATGATTTTGCATCGTTTAAATCCGCTTCGACAATTTCAATGCCTTGGCTTGTGAGTGCGCGTGCGGTTGCTGATGAGGAGTTGCGTGTTATGCCTCGGATTTTGTAGTTCGGGTCGGAGAGAAATCTTTGCGCGACCGAGTGCCCTTGATTCCCGGTTATCCCGATGATTACTATTAGTTTTGTCATGCTGGTTGTGGTGGCTGCAATTTATGGGTGTATTGGAGGTATCTTTCTTCAGGGTGTTGCGAGGTTGTGTGAAAATGTCAAAAGGATGGAGTGGGGTTCATACCCCGCCATACCTGCAGTCATCAATTTCTTGACCATAGTTTTTTTTCCCTTCCCTTATTAACGAAATATAAAAACTAGTTACTATTATAATCCTACTAAATCATCATCATCAAGTAATAAATAACATGAATCTGATTACGACCCATAAATATATCCTCATCACCAAGAAATTAATCCCCAACTCGGACGCCGCCCGCATTGGAAAAACACCAGAAATTAATTCCAAATACTTTATCTATACTACCATTTATATTTCCAAGTTACCTTATCGAACACATCCACTACTATAATTACCCAAGTAACCTCTCTATATATACATATACCCCCAATAATAAATTATTTAAACAGCAATCATCATCCACCTATCCAATCCCCCCTTTCATTTTCGCTTTCACTTCCACTCCAGAGCATTCACTTTCGCTACCTACCAACCAACCAACCAAACACCCCCTAAACTCTCGCTAAATCCCTACCTAGGTACCAACAGAAGGTTTAGCCCCTAGACAAGATTCCAGCTCGATTTCCTTGCCTACCATTAATGACCTACACCATTATGGCGAATGAATTTCTTATCTGAGGCCTGAAGGTGGTCTTTGACTTATATGGTAATTATGGTTTCGAGTTATTGGGTAGGTACCTAGGTAAGGTTTGTAGTATATATTTTAGGGAGTAGATTAGATGTTAGATGATAGATTAGGGGCAGAAAGTTGGAATGGGTTTTTTTAGATCAGAGAATACCTAGGTAAGCTCGAGATGTTTTGATTTGGAATGGTGATTATGCCCGGGGGCTAAGGTATCCATGTTCTAGATTGATTTGAAGGGGCCCCGAAAATATTCCAATTTGAAATCAATAATTGATCATTAGTTAATGTTCGAGTTTGATTTGAATATACAAGAAACCTCACCTCAATCTTTTCTTTCAATTTGAAATCAGCAGTCAATCATTAATGTTCTAGTCTCATTCGAAGGATAGACCTTTAATGTTCCGATGTGGAATGTATAATCATCACCAATGTGCTAGTTTCAATTGAACATTCAAAAGCAATCATATATTCATGAATCTATGAGATTTTATGATCCCAAGACAATTCATCGGAGATATATCAAAAGGGATTTCTAGTCGACCAAAGCAAGTACTGTTACAGATAACTTGGGTACCAAATCAAAGATTTCGTATATATATATATATTTACTCCATCCAAAAGAATGTTACTTCACTTCACATCTAGCCATAGCTAAACTCCATAGTCCAACCATCCACCCACCACTTTTAATACGACTCCCACACACCCAACTCATTCCGATTTAACCACTAGCGACATGTACCTCAACAGTTCCAGTTCCAGTATTTTGATACTTGATATAGGTAAGATCGAGGATGCCATCACCGTTGAAATCAATCAACTGCCAAACCCCATTCTGTTCTTGCGTGAAAGTAGTCCCGACCTCCAAGATTCGAGTTTGGTAAACCGAAGCTCTTGATGCAATGTGAACCTCGGTCGTCCCGGTCCCGGTGTTGACATCTTTAATATAGATCAAATCTCCATTGGCGCTATAGGGACCCAGTTGCCAGAATCCATTGTTCTCGACTGTGAAGGTGGTCCCCGTGCTGATGAGTCTCGTTTGATAATTGGATGCACCAGATGCGACGAAAACCTCGTCGGTTCCGGTTCCCGTGTTGCTAGTCTTGATGAAAACTAAGTCTGGAATTCCATCTCCGTCGTAGTCGTACACATTCCATTGTCCATCTTGCTCATTTGCGAATGTTGTCACTACTTCAACTGTACGTGTCGTATATGTTGACGCTCCACTAGCAATATGAACCTCGACGTACCCGGAGGGGGTATTTTGTGTCTTGATGTATACCAAGTCGGGGAGAACAGAGTTGGATGATTTGAATAGACGCCACGTTCCATTGTCTTCTTGAACAAACGTGGTGGGGACTTCGAGGATTCGAGTCTGGAAATTGGAGGATGAAGATGCAATATGAACTTCAACATATCCAGTCCCTGTGTTGGTATTTTTTACGTAGACCAAGTCTGGGGTTCCATCACCGTTGGCACTGTGATTTTGTTAGTGAGGCCAATAGAGAGGGGATTTATTGAGAGCATGTGGGAGGGGGAGGAGGTTCTTTGGTTTGTGTGATAAAGTGATGAGGAATAGGAGAGTAATAGGAAGAGGTTGGCTTACTCAATCAATTGCCAAAAGCCATTGTTCTCTTCGGCGAAGGTGGTTCCGGTTTCCAAGATGCGTGTCTGATATGGAGCGCGTTTCTCGAGGAGATTTGGAATAGCAGAGCCAAGAGCAAGGGATGAAAACAGTGCAAGTTGTTTGAATAACATGATGAAGATGGAAATTGTTTCAGAGGAAGTGAGCGAATATAAAGATGAGGATTTAAGATGAAGTGAGTGATCAATTCAGCGAATTTTGAATCCTTTTATATTGATTCATTTCCTCATTCTCCATGTATCTTACGAGTGCACTTAGACTCTAACGATAAATAACTCAACGTGATGTAAACGGCCCTATAACAAGAGGCTTGAAAATATCAAGCTGAAGATTAACAAAGATCCACCTTAAAAAGATGGTGAAATGCATACTACTTACCAGCTTATTGGCATCATCAAGAGAGGAGGGAGTATCATAGCTTGCCAAGTTTTGTTGCACCAAGGGATACATGTACATATGGTGTGACTTTGTGTTATTTTTTCACGATGAATTATAACTTGTGACGCCCTCGTGATATACCAAAATGATATGTATATTATATCAAATTGTGATTGGAAAGGATCATGTTGGCATTGAAGCTCTAATGACTACAACAAGTAATCGTCAGACTATGCTTATTCTACCCCGCTCACTTGGGAGGACAATCTGACTGTACCTAATATGTATAGGGATTTAAGTCTGTATTACATGCATCGTAATTTTACATTTTAAGTATGGTTGACCGACCTCTGCCAATTAATTGAGGCACTTTGGGTAAATGAATATGCTTCTCATCGCGGGGCAAGTATTGCTGTGTTCACTAAAACCGCAGCATTCTAGATCTTACAATCTTTCGATAACCTTGTACAGCATCGTGCTAGCTCAAAATTATTATGGCCAGGCCAAAGGCAAGCTGAAGGCGAACCACATATGTTGGCAGTAGAAGTCCATGCTTCTTTCTTCATATGAATGCGGATAAATAATTGTGTTTCCGAAGCACAGCCACTCTCAAAGGTGCATTACAAGTTCCAACAATGATCCAATAGAGATAATACTTCCAAACTCACAACAAAATAGAAAGAGCCCAGAACCCTTGTTTGGATATCTTAGGGGAGAATATTTGCTAATATAAACGCCAACAAACCGATATTATGCGGGCCGAACCGTCGAAATGAAGAAATTCAACCCCACTTGGGGCTGAAAATAGATCCCATGCAATGCAATGCAGTAGAATAACCAAAAGATTGTGTGTGATACGATGAAGTCGTTAAAGAGTTCAATTTTCAGCTCACCTCACTCAGGATATGGCATCCGGTAGATAGATAATATAGTGCATGCCGTGGCTAATACCCAAGTCTAGACGAATTTGTCAATATACAGAAAAACGTTAAACTCAGGAACAATGAGTTTATTTTTGACGATGTAACTTCGTTGTGTGATATTACTCCGGTATGAATTGCATCAGCTCGTAGACAGGCGAATAGGAAAATTAACCTCCATCACGAGTCATTTGATACTGGAGAATAGGACAATGTACTCGGTGTATGTAAACGAACGATTCTTTGACATCGGATTGCTTCGTATTCTTTCTTGAGATGGTTGCAACAAAGTATCAATGCAACGACGACATGATACTAGCGTAGTAACATAAATACATGTTCATCATGGGGGCGTAAACTGCAATCAATTCTAGAGAATAAATGGAACTGTGACATTACTCCAGTTGCATTTTCATATTCCAGCTGCATCACGACTTTATCACTGGAGTACCTATGGTCAAAACACATTGGAAGATGCAAACGAAGCTTGTGAGAAGAAATATTAATCAATTTCCATACAGAGATATCATAGTATGAGGAGAAAAAGTATTGGGCGCGAGTGCTTGAGTATCTAATTAGGTACTCTGAAGAAGTTGCCCTGAAATTCAATCCAAAATTTGGACCCGCAAACTATTAGTAGTCACATGACATTGGTAAAGTGATCAATATCTTCACGTGCGCAAACTTCAGTATCGGGATGGAAACCCCATCATATTATACAATCCACTGCACTGCACCCTGCAACGCAATCAAATCAATATAGAATCAGGATTCCGAAAACCTCGTAACTTCATTTTCAGCCCACCAAAATAATACGATGTCCTCCACCAGGGATGCCCTGCATTTCCCCGCATCCGAACGTGCTCAAATGGACGATTATCTACCACCCAAAACATCTATGATGAGTGCGGACTCGAAGTCACTTCCCCATACAACACTCACATATGCCACGTCCATGGACTCACAAATTACCATATGTCCGGGTATAGGATCACCCATCTCCGGTGCGGCCTCAAAAGCAATGACGCATTACTTAAGATCTAGACACGATGCGATATTAATAGGTGTTAGCACTGCAATTGCAGATAATCCGAGTTTAAACTGCAGATTGGAAGGGGTGGGAGGTTATGGGGGAGGAGATTCGCTGGAGGGACAACCAAGACCTGTTATCATTGATCCTAAAGGCCGATGGAATTTCGGAGAGCACAATAAGATTTTTGGGTTGGTGAAGGATGGTAGAGGAAGAGCACCTTGGATTATTACCGCTGAGCGCGAAAATGAAATTTCATCCCAGAAAAGAGAGTTTCTCAACGCACTAGGTGGGAAGTTCATATTTTTGTCACCGGACCAAAAGGGAAAATTTTCTTGGACTCATATTCTACGAGTGCTTGGTGAGGAAGGGATTGAAAGCGTGATGATTGAAGGGGGTGCTGGGATTATTAATGGGATACTAGCTGAAGGTCGAGGATTGATAACAGGAGTTATTGTGACAATAGCGCCGGTCTGGCTTGGGAAGGGAGGAGTATCCGTGACTCCTGACAGAGAGAACCCGGAAAACGAGGCAGTGAGACTGAAGGACGTGAAGTGGATTCCACTGGGACAGGACGTTGTTTGTTGCGGAAAGATTCTTTAAATAAGCATACATGGGTTGCTACGCTATAATGTAGAACAATGATTAATTCAGAACAAAGATGGTCATTACCCGAACCGTAAAAAGCATGGATAGTGGATCATTTTTGCCTGCGTGTATATGTTATTTAGTATGAGAGTCCACAAGTAGTGTCCAGTATCTACAAAAGCAGGCCTATTGACAGCCATATGAAAAAAAGTCGGCAAGAACTCGCTATGAACTCCGTATCCCCTTTTCTTTCATGATGCTATATATTACAGCGTTTTACAATGTTCATAGCTCGTATAGCTAGATGCTAAAACTTCCTCAACCATCATCATCCTGTACCTTCGAAATGGAAAGATTTCTCCCCCGGATGTTCCCACGGTTTCTGCCCCGAATTTCCCCACTCATCATCCTCTTGGCTGGCTAGTGGACCCCCGAATCTGGCCTCTTTCTCTTCCTCTAGTGGATAATGTTTTTGAACAGTCAGAAAATCACTGGGCCTTTTGGGCACGAACTTGAAATCATCAGGCCCCAAAACTGGGTCTTTGCGTTCTAGGAACACCTCTCTGATCTGCCCATAAACTTTTGTGATATTCTTCATATCCATCAAATCAATCATCCTCAACGCCACCTGCATAGTCTTGTTGATTTCTTTCTGGTTCGGCATCGGGCGACAGGCAAGGCTCAACTCCAAGCGTGAACCACCCGCTTTTCCGGCTTCGATACTCGTGCAACGTAATTCGTGACCAGCGAAATTAAAAAATGCGGTCTTTCTATATTCGAGCCTGGTGACCAAATATTCAACATTCACGCCCAATTCCGGTTTGTCTGCCATGCGTTTCCAGCCATCTGCGGTGCATAAATGTCTAGCTAGAGGTAGGACTAGCTTTGGTGGTGTTTCTAATTGTCGTTGACTGGTTAGGTCTAGCTGTGAATTGTTGACAAAATTCTTTACAGCAGTTGCAGCCTCTTTCAACTTGCCCAATCCGGCATCTACTATAGACTTTTCATATAACATAGTCGAACGGATTTTCCTCTCAAATTGAAGGTCTGCTTTCAGTTCAGGGAGCATGAGATCGGCAGTCTCAGTGGAGACGATAGCATGAATTTCACGAAAATTTACTTTACGCAATTTTGGATCGATTGCAAAAGACATCTCTATCTGGGGAAAGTCTCTAAAAGCAGAAGGCCCAATTTGCTTGCCCTTTGGACAGAGAGCCCATGGATTAGGTTTGAAATACACGATGAGCTCATGATTTGGTTGGTCAGAAGACACGTGGTGGATCTGATCCGATTGAAAAAGTCCCGATATATTTGGTACTTGGCTGGAAAATGTTCGGGTTGATCCATTATGCATTTCGGTTTCCAGTTTGTTCATATTCAGAGTTTTGTCGGGGGATATCGTGCCATGGCCCCTTGACGTCTTTTTGTCTTCGTCGAGTTCTCTGCCAATTCGCTGGCTGCTGATATTGTGTAAGATAGTTCCGGCTTTAATCCAGGTGGTGGGCACGTATTCATGAGACCATAAAGATTCAGCTCCTCCAGAGGCGGAGTTTTTCTGGTGTGCCCCAAGAAGGTTTACACCCTCAGTCTTGAATGGAAACTTATACTGAACCTTTTCAGGCAACTGCTTCTCGTCTGTAGATTTAGGAGTTGCTGTGATCCATCTACTCCATGTACGAAGCTTTTCGTGCCAAGAAAGCTCACGAGATCTTGGAAATCGAACAAAACCGCTAGGTAAATCAACCTCGTGAGAAGACTCATCAAAGTTTCGCAATCCAACTTTCCTGGAACCGTAATCATTTCCATCGGGGCGGACCAGATCCAGTAACAAGCGTCTTACGACATCAAACCTTTGTGACAGTTTGGATGTTTGGTCGGTAACCATAGATGAAATCAAAAGCTGTGGCTCGTTAGTAAGATATAGTAAGGAACAAATTTAGGAGCACTAACAGATGGCTCCTCGTGTGAAAGTCTTCTGATATCCGTTTTCGTTAATTCACCAAGTTTAGTCAACACTCTCGGAGTAAGGGTCCTGGACTCCCAACCCCTTTTGTAATGAGGGAGGCATAACACACCCAACGGGAATTTTTCCCGACTAATACTTTTAATTCCATCCTGAATCTCGGCGAGTATAAAAGCAGATTTCTCTCGAGTTGAGGTGATACGTAGAGCTTGACGGGGTCGAAATATTTCAATCCTTTCAGGCTCGTTTAAATAGTATCGTTTGATCACAGATTCTATGTATCCTTGACCTACAATCACCCTACATCAGCTTATTTGTCACGAAAAAAAAGACTTTCGTTACGCACTAACTAAAAAGTCTAGATCCTTTATTGCAATTTGGATTTCGACTTCACCGATCCCCTCGACAATTTCTGGAACTTCCAGTTGCCAGCATTCTCTCAAAACTCTCACCGCATGGTTTTGCTTGGGATTGTAGGATGCTGGAGAATATCCCCGCAGAGGGCTGTTATCGATTGGCTGATTTATTGGAGAGATTTCTGGTACCCAGGGAGTGCATCGCGAAATTGCTTCCTTGTCGTATAGGATTCCCAGTCCAAGAGACGGAACTCGCCTCATCCTTTGTTTGCGTGGGTATGACTGAATATACTTCTTCAGTTGATTATTTGTGAAACTTGTGTGTAATGATTGAACTACGTCGTTGAAATCCTCCCATGTCTGTATTTTGTCCTTTTGCGGTTTAAATTCATTAATATTCGTTTCGAGGTCTTCCGAAGAGATAATCCCTCTCTCGCTTTGAACCCTGGCCAAAATATCAATACTCTCAGGTGCCGGGGCTTCGTCCATGTCCTTAACCTTCTCTTTGTAGAATCTCAACTTGGAATCTCGCAAAACAAGAACTTCAGCGCTCTTGCCCAACGCATCCACACCCGACAAAGGCACACTAGCTCCGAATTGTTTCAATCCAGTATGTCCATAAACCTTCTCCTTTGGTTTATATTTATCTAAAGGTTTGGATCGGCGACTCGATTTTGGAGTCCTGATCGCACGAGAGGGCTTTCTGATTGCCTTGTCGTTGTGCGGTTCTGGTGGCCATTCTCTCGGCCTCGTTGGATCTACCCATCTTTCGTTATAAGATCCTGTATCTTCATTGCTATTCCCATGGCGCTCTCCGTGCTGTGGTTGACCATTTGACGCTCCTGACCAATTGCCTTCATGATCTACTATCAGCTCTGTGGAATACGCTCTTCGTGCTGAGAATTGTAGAGATCGTTGACCTAATCGAATTTGGCATCTCAAGCATATATGCGCTGCAGAGATGTGGCGGCGAATCATGTATGCGATTGGAAATTCGTCGAGGGAAAATTGTAATTGTCTTCTTATCGTGAATAGAAATCTTCATATTTTTTGATGATCGGGAGCGGGGAAGTCGGCCGATTTTTTGCCGAACAGTTTTTCCGATCAAACGCGGTTGGTCGCGTCTCCCCAAAGTTATACTACGCGCCAGTTTTATATCAAAGAACAATATTCCATTGTTGGTATTATAATCGTAATCAAAATCATAATCACCAAAATCACACACAGAATTGATCACTTTAAATTTGTATTCAAATCCAATATGCCTCCCAGTTCCCGAAAAGGTTCACGCCAAGTGGTATGTTTTACTTCATCCCCTCCTTTTTCCAATACCCCCGCGCTCTCAAACTAAATTACCCCAGAAAATTAGAAATGATGAAGAATCGGAAGAAGAAAGCCCTAGGAATATCCAGCACCGCCGTCGCGCAGCTCCAGAGTCGGATGACGAAGAAGACGAAGAAGAGGATGATGCAAGAGATGGAGAAGGTATGGATCTGGACAGGGAGGACTCTTTAGATCAAGCAGTGAAGAAACTGGTCAGATATGCTTTGGCATGCGAATTTCAACGATTGCCAATTACGAGAACTGGCATCAAAGAGAAGGTTCTCGGAGCGCAAACTAGATCCTTCAAATCTATATTCGAACCAGCCCAAGATTCTTTACGATCCGTATTTGGCATGGAAATGGTGGAACTCCCCGTCAAAGAAAATGTCACTATTAAAGGGCGATTAAGTAAGTAAATTCCTAACTTGTCCGTGTTCATAACTAATCAAACTGTTATTTAGAGGAAGCTAGCAGAAAATCAAAACACACGACGACCTCTTCCTATATTCTCACAAGCATTCTCCCCACCGAATACCGATCGCCGTCAATTATCCAACCTTCGAAAGTGGTTAGTCAGTGGGATGAAGCTACATATATTGGATTCTATACCACGGTAGTTTCCGTAATAATGTTGAGTCCCGACTCTACGATGACCGACAGTAAACTCATGTCAGTCCTGAGAAAGTTGAATGCGGAAACAAATATGCCCATTGATAAAACCACTCTGATCTTGAAGAAGATGATGCAACAAAATTACGTAACTCGCACTATCGAAAAAAATGACGGAGATGAGGAGGTTATCGAGTGGAGAGTAGGACCTCGTGGCAAAATGGAGATTGGTACGAAAGGTGTGCAAGGCCTTGTGAAGGAAGTATATGGCGCGGAGGCACCTGAAGATATAGACAAGCGATTGAATCGTAGTTTGGGGTTGGGGAAGAGGAAGGTAATACATGGAGAAGGTGAAGAAGAGGTTGAGGAGGAGGCTGAAGACAATGGAGGATCAAGCTCTAGGAGAGTTTCCAGAAGGGGAAGACCACGAAAAGAAGCAAATAACGAAGAGGATGAGGGAGAGGATGAGGGAGAGGATGAGGACGAGGATGATGAATGATCAGTCAATGCATTTAATTTGACGGTAATTTGTGGTTGCTGATAAAGCTGGCTGGGGCGTTATTTGATGGATATGAAATTATGGATTTATGGATATGGGAAGACTGCGAAATGTAGTGCACATCTCGGGCTAGGAGTTTTTGTGTACTGGAGTAAAGCAACCTTTTGTCTAAGGTTTCTGGGATATCCTGAACATTGAATGACGGAGATCCAAAGGCCAATTCAATTAATGCATATGGGCATCTAAAAACGCAACAAATGTAGAATGGTGCGTTGGAATAATAATCACAGTTGACCTCCGCTCCTTCATTCTGTCCAGCGCAATCGTCAGATCGTATCCGCTCCATGCATTATGAATTAAAACATCTACTGTACAATCTGGCAAAAAATAGTACGATGCGCAACATACGGTAAAGGACGACCTTACAACATGGGAAACCACGTCCAGGGGGGGAGGGGGAAGGGGGAAGGGGGGATAGAGGGGTGGGATGCAACTCGCAGGATAGATTATTGCGAATCATGTACCCCATCCTTGTTTCTGGAACTAGAAGTGATAGCTCATAGGACTTGTTTTCATCCCCATTCCCTTAAACCCTTACATGATATCAATCTCAATTCCCATTATGTTTGCGCCATGAACACCAAAATTGTAACATCTGGGGCACACCACCTCCGTCTTCTTCGGCCTATTTTCCCATCGCATGTCCATTCACAAGCCGTTATTGATGATATGCGCTGTTTCGTTTCGGTCCTCCAATCCCTCACACAGATTTCATCCACCTAATCCTGCACCTCGGGTGGTTTCCCAACTGGTTGAATCATTTTCTGTTGAACATCAGTCTAACTCTCTTGAATTTCATCTCTCTATGTCCACAAAGCCTCCACGCCCGAGTTTCATGCCGGCCAAAGAAAAAACAGAGTACACACCTCAATCATATTCTTCCTAACAATCTCCCTTGGACTACCCATCCCAATCGCCATGTAACTTAACAACGGCGGATGACCCACATATGACGCATATGAATCTCTCTGAATATTGCTCGTCCATTCAAATCTTGTTGTATCGGCATGACCGGTTCCAACATAGCGCTGCTGGAGTTGCTCGAGCTGTTGCTGGGCGCGAAGTTTGTCCGCCTACACATAAGGTATTAGCAATTTTGGTACTGACTCAAACCAATCGACATTGGAAAAAGATGAATTAAATCATGGTTTTTCCTGATCGCGTCACGATCCCACCGCGATCAATAGAACATGAATAAATTGAAAACATTCTTACCATATTGTCTTGATCAACCTAATAAGTCGGCAAGTTCTAGAGAGGAGAATCAAAGCTCGAATCCATGAGATATGAATGAATGTTGACCGGTCCGTCTTTTATCCAGCGGCCGCTAGGTAGGTACCTATGGTAGCAGAACCTTGGAAAGGCAAGTGTATGCCTGAGGCATCAAAAGGCAATTTGAGTCTCCCGTCCCGTTTCTGAGCCTCTCTACAATCAAGCTGGATGTTTTGTTCAATCTACCTAACAGGTAACTAACAACCTACAATCAACCATCACATCATACAAATCATCAAATTCACCTCCATTTCGTGTGCACTTTTCTCTATCATAAAGGATCATTCTCTCAGTATTTCCCCCCGCCGTTCCTGCGATTGTATTTGAGCAGCTAACAAAGCCATTCTTCTGTATATCGCAAACTTCATCGCCTATTTATTAGTTGGAATTATCATTCTGGATGGGGTTGATGATTTCTGATGCCTAGTTGAAGAATATCATTGAGGAGCAGAGATAATTCATCATGGAGTAAGTCATATTATTCACGTGACTACGCGTTTTCTAACTCATGTCACAGGAACACCCCATTTGAATTGAGACCCCAAGGCCAGACCTATCCTCTCACATTGGATGAGCGTCTTGCCCATGCAGATAGTTATCGTATCGACCATGAACTCCTAGAAACTACTCGTGAAAGTATCCATACGTTTTACCATAGCTCCTTTCCAAGCGCACACACCGGCAACCCTAAAAATTGCGAGAGTTGTATTGGAATGAATCGTCAGATGCGCAAGGCCTATCAGGATTGGTACCTCTCAGATGAACCGGATCGCTGGTACTCCAAGCTCTTCGACTATAAGGCAGAATTACAGTCGATGTTTGAGCAACCTCAAGTCTACAGTCTTGCCGATATCCATAAGAGGGCAGACCAAGAGCTTCGGGCGCATTTAAAAAAAGATCTTTGCGCATACAGACCAGATGATAGCGAAGATGTTGCTGAATTTAAGGATCGTACTGCAATGGAACTTGACGAAGGGAGGGACATCTCAAAAGTTTTGACTTCCTACTTAACTGAGCAAATTAAGTCGTGCCCACCGAATCAGGTCGACTTTATCCTTCGCATTAACGATACTACTACCACCGAAGAACGAATTCCAATCTACGTCACATATTATTGCAGCCCTCTAGAGACGGATTCAGCCAGTATACGGAACTCCAAAACTAGATATGCACGTATGTTTGAAAGTGGCGTTCCCCACGATGAAGTTGTTGCTATAATTAAGAAGGAAAGTACTCGTACGAAGGAAGTGGAAATAGCACATCTCCAAAGTCGCCTCAACGCACTCAATCTCGCACAATCTGCTCACCTAAAGGCAAAAGCAAAGAAAGCCAAGAAAGATGCCCTCAAATCCCAACGTCACCAAGAGGTGATAAAGGAGAGTAAAGCGCTTTGTTCATATGACGGTTGTGATGAGGACGTGGATCTAGCTGTACCAGATGGTGCTCTCCAATGCGTTTTATGTGATTGGATTGCTTCAAAGGTTCCAGAAGATCGAGATCATAAAAGGTACTATTATTGCTGTCCTGATCATGCTCTTCTGGATCATGAAGTTCACGATAAAGCCGATCATTATTGCCTGAGCGCTCATTGGAAAGATTGTTGCCTTTCGGAATTTGGCTCCGGTGGTAATGAAACCTATGACGGAATGGGTTTGTGTAAAGTTTGCTTAGTTAGTGGACACAAGGCTCTTTTCTGCTCCGAAGAGTGTTACGAAAAGAATTATAATCAACATGCTGCAGAGTGGCACACGGATGAGAACGCACAGAATTCGCTGGAAGTTTTTCAAATGCCGGATGATTTGATAATCCAGGATGTTGGTGATGATCCTGGAATAGAGAGTGGTGAAGTGGAGGATACGGAGATGAAGGATGTTTGATATTGGAATCATATCAAACTTGATGTATTATAGTGATGAGTTAGACGAAATGAAAACGTATTTTAATCTTTGAGCCGGTTCTGAGCATTTAGTTGATGTCATCTGAACTTATCTTCCTCGCAGGACTATACATTCGTTATGTGGAGGAGTTTCCAATGCTTGGCGACTGCCATTCAAAGTGTTTGGAACAGATCTTTTTTTTTTGGCTTGCTGAGTGACCATGTATCTTGAGAGTGTTGTCTCATTTTTAATACAAATATTTTACTATTTTTCAAAAAAATCAAGGTACTGATAAATTCGGTTCCAGTTTTTATCTTGTGAGCCCTAGGTCTTTACCTTGAAACTCTCATTTTGTACATGGATTTGGGAATCTAGAACATCGAATCACGATTTGGCCATCCAGATTGATGTTGAGAATGAACATGGGTTTTTGAGTTTAACTATTCGTCAATTGGAACAGGTCTCTGACTAAATCACTTTAGATTTATGTAGGGCTTTGTAGATTAAATTTTATTTGAAGTTATTGATGTACATATTCTCCCCAACTCGCTCAAAATCCTCTTCCCATCACACCTCGTATACTGAACATTTCTACTATCCAAGAGATCCTACGCAGTCATAAAAATACTCCTTTTGTCATTCTTATTTGCCTTTATTTCCCAATCTACATCTTGATCGATTTCTCGGGTCCGGTCATCCTGCTTTAGATGAATAGAAACACATTTGACCATGCGGCTACCGCTTTTTGATGTAAAACTCTCGAAAAGGTGGAAACCCTGAGGACATTCAATAATTTCGTTGGAGTCGAAAGATCGTTTCGATAGATGTGATTCCTAAAATGGAGAATGTAAGTTAGCAGATGAATTAAAGGCAACAGGGTAGTATTCCGAAGTTACTTGCAATCTGTAAATTATTACTATAAGTGATAATGTTACCACCGGCGTTAGGAGTTCTCTTGGACTAGTTAGCGATTTGTGTGAGAGTTTTGTAATAATTATGGTTGAATGTAAAATCAATCCATTGACAAAGGTTTTGAAAGAGAAAATGCTTACTGGAAATGGAATCGCGGAAACGACTCCAACAGCTGTCAGTCCCAGAATGAAGATGGAAAGTGGATGCATTTTAGAGAGTGTATGGCTGGAGAATTGGCGCAATCAGCTAAACTTCATCAAATGTACTTGCAGTGAGCAGAAGTTCTATGTACTTTACAAACACCTGAAACGAGGTAATAGAAAGAAAAATTGCAGGGTCAAAGTCGATCTATAACATTGCCTTGAGAGATATGATTCCGGAATATGGTAATTAGGTAAAGGAACGTTGCGTCCATTCATTTTCTTAAGACCAGTATATCCGAGTTGACATCGGGAGTGCCAATGTTAAGTAACGTGGCTCAGCCTTTGATGATTTTGTCTTGTACCACGAAATGAGACATTAGACGAAAATACCCCACGAGTTGTGAAACTATATGACCTTGAATGCCACGCTAATGTATGATGGGCATGACCTGTAGTTCAAGGAAGTGGGAAAAGATATCCGAGGTTACAAAAGTTTTTGGATATGAAGAAAATAGTATATGATTAGTAACTCCCCGGATGTTACCCCTCGGCTAATACATCCAGTATTGGTTATTGTATAGCATCTGAGCGTAACATTGCACTACGACACATTTCGACCCCCGGGAGATGATCTCGCATATTAAATAAAGCAATCAGTACCTCACTTTCGGCACAGGGTACCAACATTAGAAACATTGTCAATATGGGGACTGATTTCCTAGCTCCGAAGACTCATCGTGGGTAAAATTCAAAGGGTTATAGAAATGGAGGCGAACTATAAGAGCACAGAACGATCTACGTATGAAGAAAGATATCGCGATCTGTCTGTACACTATCAGGAGATATTTATTGACAGTAGGACACCACATTTGCGACAAATAGATAACCCAATTTCTGTTCAATGAACATTTTCCAGTGACAGTGGGCGATGACAGTAGTCCAGTCATCATAACTGAGCATGTACACAAATTTTAGTACTTTTCATTGCAATAAAAATCAGAGCTTTATCTTTTTTACCTGACTCCGGGTCCTGTCCCAGTTCCAAACCCGGATCTATCGGCGACCTTAGAGGTATACATATGGAAACACAACTTTCGTATTCCTATCTCGTGAACTTGATATGTTTTTTATCACAGACACTGAAGATATTAGATTATAGACGGAACTTGACGTCACTAAAACTTTTCTATAAAATCTACTACCGATTGCAAGTTTTCGGGATAGTATGGCGTAGATATTCAAATCTTCTCAAGCAATGAGGCAATGAGGCAATTCTCTCAACATTCAAATTTCAACTCAGGTTTACGTGCTATGAATGCAACCTCTTTTCAACTCTATTTCTTTAAGTCAAGTTTCGTCAAAAAACATATAGACAATAATTAACAATGTACCATTTCCCCGACTTCTCCATCACTCATCGTATCTGTGTACTTCAAATTCAATAATACATATACGTCCACGGACTTTTATTATTTCACTACATTTTTTAATAATCAATAACATCTTTTTGAATTAAGGTGGGTTCAGCACTACTCGAATATCTATCTATCTATGTTCTACTGCTCCTTTTATCCATCAACTCTCCGTATTCATTTTGACTGGCATTACAAGTACCAATACAAAACCCACGGGGATGAATTTATTTTCCCTTGACCTATAACATTAGATTCATCCGATGGGTTCAATAGTCTAGCTAGTTTCAGCTTTTCAGAAAACTAGTCTGAAGATTAATATTCGGATTAGATCAGTTGTACTTTTATTTCACAGCCATCGTCTCCAATTCTTTTCCATGAAAAAAGCAAATTATAGATTCTCCGGGGACAAAAAAGAGAAATAGCTTGAACGTTGAAATAGCATAGATATCTAGAAGTTGGCCCTGAGCAGGCTTTCCTATTGTGGCTGATCAGTGCGCCTACCTATAAAATACGATTGTAGACTTCAACTACTATCGTGCATCCCCGATTTTGTTGTCATTTTACTCTGCCCTTTTCATTCCTCTATCATGCTTGCCCCTGGAATTATTAACTTGAAGTTAATCTTTTAGTTATGGGAAGGTAACCAGCTTTCATCTTTCTCGGTAGAAGGACCCCTTTTCCTATCACAGAGGTCTTGACAACTATTGGAATTTTCTATTCATTGCTATTCAAGTTGTCGAATATTTTTGACGGATCTCCGTCCGCCCCTTTAAATTCCCGGTTCATTAATTTGAACTTGAATAGATGAACCTGCATCAATTTCCTATCTATCCGTCATGGCGCTGGTATTCATGAGTCCTATCACCCCGATATAGCATAGCATCATCATCCTTTATCCCATGTCATAATCCATTTCATACATTGCCTTATTTCCCAGTAGAGTTTCCATTACTACTACCATTACCAATACCGCTACCATCACCATAACAAAAATCACTTCCATCCTCCGGATACCTATCATTGAAATATATACCCCCAACCAAACTTGGAATGATCAAAGGAATACCATCATGAAATGGATCACTGAAAAGCGTCACGTTGAAGAGAAAACATTGGGTTCCTAGTTTTTTGTTTAGTTAGTAAGTTAGTTACGATTATGATTATACAAAATATATATCCATCCATCGAACGAGGGAGAGATATGAGAGTCGGAGTCAGGCAAAAAGAAAGAAAGAAAGCTATGTATATTATGAAGGGAAATGATAGTTACGGATGGAAAAATATATATAAATTTTCCAAGTGAAATAAATCTTATATACATACCCCATAATTCATAACTCTCGCATTCCAAAACCTCTTGACAATAAAGCTGACAGCTAATTTCATCACGAACAATTTGCATCTGGCGAACTTGAAATTCGTCGATTTTTCCTGGGAGTCCTTGATAACTATATTTATTTATTACTATATTCATTGATTTTTTCATATGAATGAGCCTCAAACCCCCTAATCTTTTCTTGAAAGACGTAAAGAAGGAAAAGGAAACAGGGAAACGAACTGGCAATCCTTAACAGAGGTTTTGGTAGCAACGATACTGCTAGTTGTATAGGTAGTTGTTGCCAGTGGTGTGGACGTTACACCAATACCGCTTGATAGATTTCCAAATCGGACATTTCCCGCTACATGAGGTGTAGCAAGGGCGGATGCTGATGTGGTAGTGCAAAGGCTGCCTAGAGGGAGGACGCATTTGAATAAAGTTTTAATTGAAAACATTTCGATATAGTTGAATGAAATTTTTGAATGTAAAATTTCCCTAATTCGTCTCCACGAGGATTTGTCTCAAAATGTTGGGAGTTGCAGGTTCCAAAAAAGAAAATGGTGAGGTTGGAATGTTGAATTAAATGCTTCAAAACAGTCGGCGAATGCAGGAGTTGAATGGCCTGTGTAACGAGATGATGCAGATGCAGATATCGACTGATATTTATACTTCCAGCGTACCACGCCACATAATAATGGTGAATACCTACCTAGGTAGTTATAGTATTATGATTATGAATAGGTATTAACCGTTGTTTCATATGGGAGTATGTAAGCATACAGTAATAGTATTACAATAATTTCTCCTCTTTCAGCTATACAGCAGCTGACATTAAGACCCCTAAATCTCAGCTCGGATAATACTCGCCGCCGCCCAAATCATCTCCACCACAGAAACCTTAAGCCACTATCCATCCCTCCATCCATTTATCCCTCCGTCTATTTCTCATATATCCAACGCAAAATCCAATCTCAAAATCCAATCCCACCACATATAAACAAACATTCAAGTTCCAAGATATTCGATGTTCGGTACTGATTCATTAGTGTATACAAATGCTGACTACTCTACTTACTCTCCTACCCAGACTCAAAACCAAAAAAAACCAATTTGAGTCACCCAAATAAACTGTAAAGATGGGATGATTTTATAGAACGCAAGAAGCAAAACACAAGTACTAACCTTCAAGTTGAACCTGATTATGATTTAGTTTATATGGCATACTAATCCATCCATCCATCTCTCTCCCTCCCTCCCTCCAAGAATTTAAATCCCTTCACCCGAATCCCTTCCTTCATCTCTTCCCCTCCCTCTCTTTACCCAAATCCCTCCATCCTCATTTCCCATCATTCATGCACCCAAATACGCATTTTCAAAAAAACCACCTATACCACAATATCACTACCTACCCACTAATCTCCCTACCCTACAAATCCAACCCTTGCAAGTTCGGCTCCGAGTGCTCAACAATGAACAAGGCTAGCGTTAGCCAGGCTAGGTATATACCAGTGAGGTTAGCTATCGGTATTCATATATACAGTGTATTCATATCTATATCCATATCCAAATAATAAAGGCATTAGATTAGATGAGTTAACAAAACTTGCACATCCACATCTCACCCATCAACCCAACCCACACCACGCCAATTAAAGAACATCCTACCCCACCCTACCCTAAATTACCTACTACCACCTACCCTACCTCCCCCCTAAACCGTCTGCCTTCAAACCACCCAAATCACCCAAATAACCATGCTAGTGAAATAGAATGAAGGGAGGTAAGATTACCTAGCTGCATAGTAAATGAAAAGATAAATAAAAACGAAACCAACTTTATATGATGTTTAATCGAGAAAAGAGGTTTCAGAAAGTTCCCACTAGCCACTAACCACCAATACAGTACAGTAGGTACAGTACATTAGCAGGCACATCAATAGGTACCTATATCAATACAGGTAAGGTACCAGGGAAGGATCCACTCACTGGCATATGGGTAAGTTATAAAAAAAAACAAACACTCTTAAAAAGTAAATGAATTCAGATTCAAGTTCCGCATCTTTCAAGTGAGCCGACCATCGCGGGCAAGAAAGTATCAATCAATAAAAGGGAAACCAAACTATCTCAATATATTAATCAATAATAATTAACCAACCAAGCCAAAGCCTTCAGTTATCTACTACAGGATGTTCTCATAAAGGACAAATGACCCCTAAAAGAAGCAAGCGCGTTATTCTTCCATCCTCACAATTATAACATAACTCAAAAAATATCACCCATTACCAAATATAACCAATAACCAACCAAGGCACTCAAAGCAGAACCACCAAACTACGTGATATTAAGAAAATGAACCATGTATTACTCTTGAGGACTCGGAAATCATCAATCCCGACAGATACCAGAAATTCTGGATGTTATTAGAGATAAATCCAGATGTTAAGATAGGATGGCAGTCAGCCTGGTAACCCAATCTTTGGTCTGCCATCCGATGTATATAAATCCAAATCGTGCTCTTTCTCTTATATCTCATGATTATTGGTTGCTTGCCGCAGCAGCAGCTGAAGCCATCTTTGCCAACAAGGCATGGTCAGCAGAAACTCTTCTTTCTTGCTCTGGTTTTGATTGTGATGATTTGACTGGTACGGTGGGGGTAATAGTGGGGAGTTGTTTGTTGGTACTCGTGGTGTTGTGAGGGCGTAACTCAGCTTCCAAACCGGAAAGCATCGACATTTGTGATGTATGAACCTACAACATAGGGGAGTCAGCAGTTGCTTAGCGAGTGAAGAGGGAGATGAAAAATATAAAAGATTGAAACAGTTAAACATTGAAATAGAGTACAATATTCGGATCAAATCAGACAATTAAATAGGGTTAATATTCAAATAGGGCGAAGGATTCGAAGGAGAGAAAAATCCAAATAGAGTTGAATATTGAGGGGTATGAAAAACTTACTGGGAGATGTCTACTTGATCCACTTCCTCCACTTCCTCCAATAGTGGTAACACCACCACTGGTACTTGGTAAGTTTGATCGTTCCGGTGTATGCTTCTTATCGACAATTAACAATCCATCTTCCGATGCTGCTGGAGAATCTCTTTGGGTCGAAACAGATGCTGTAGCTTCAAGTTCTCCATCTTTGACATCTTTCCAAGAACATTTGGCATGTTTCTTTGTGCATGCACCACAGGCAGTCATATGTTTGGTGCATGTGAATCGTAATCGTCGGCATCGGTCACATGGTGGTGTAATTGGATCCCCTCTGTGTAATTTCTCAATCCTAGCAGCCATCAAAACCCGATATTGTCCTTCGAGTCCATCATCTGAATTGGATGGTGGTTGAGATACTCGTTGATTATCAGATCCTGGATGTGCACCATTGAAGGAATGAAAGTTGGAATGATCAGTATTGTTGGGACGAGGTTGCTTTGTTCTTGGTTGAGATGGTAAAGATTGACGACGATTTGGGCTGTGAAATTGTTCCAATAGATCTTGTTGTAACTTGGCAGTCTCACCATTGAGCTGAGCAGGGGATCGACTTCGATTGATCGCAGAAAATGGTTGAGATGAGAAAGGAAGGGGAGATTCGGAAGGTTGTTCGGGAGATTTCTTTGCCACAATAGCATTCTTTCTTAATTTCAACTGATAGTTGAGTTGTCTTGCTTTACTAGCAACAGCATCAGCTTTTTTAATTAGCATACCAAGTCGATTCTCAAGAATGAGTAGAGTTCCGAGCTCAGAGGTCTCATCTTCGGGGATGGGTTGACTTGGGATCATTCTTTCCGGAGCACCTGATCTGATTAATCGATAATCGTCTTCGGATATTTCAATTTGACCTCCATTCATCCAAAATCGACAGACTTTCATGCCATGTAATGTGTCGCTAAGGATAAAATCTGCTGGGTTACTCCGGGAGAAAGCAACAATTTCTAACCAGGTGATCGGGGTTTGTTCAAGAGCATAGGAGCTTTGAATGACTTTGATTGAGCCTTCGAAAAGTTTGTCGAATGTCTTCAGTAGCAGGGGGGCGACTAGTTTTGCGCCGAGATTGGATGCCAAACTTTCGCGTCGTTGAAGAACACCTAGCCAGGTCAGATATTGTATTCCCTAAATGGTCCGAAGCAAGTAGAACTCCCTCCCTCCCCCGCACCGGAATCAATGCACGTGATATCTATATACATACCTTCGTATTCATCCAACATGCCCAAAACATCCCCGAAAGTTTCCGAATCTCCCTCAACCAACTTGAGCCTATCACTCCTAGCCTTCACCAAATAGTTGATCTGCGTAGCGGCGGTTGGAGTCGCGTTCTCTAATCGAGGAGCTTGTGTTATTCGACCATGACCTTGACTACCAGAACTTTCGGGGCTACGTTTTCGCTTTTCGCCATGAGTTTCCGTTGTAGGTTCCATGGCTATGGTTGGAAGGTAATTGATTGAGACGGTGAAATACAATGAGATGATAGATAATGTGTACGTGAAGGGAGAAGATGAGCGCGGAAGACAAAGTGGAGAAGGAGGAGAGGCGGGGATTTCAATGAAGAGAGTAGAAAATAGGTATTGAACAAAGGATTTAAGTGAGGTGATGGTACTTCTTCAAAGTTATATGTGAATTTGAACATCCAATATCCAGAATTCACCAAAGACCAATGATGTATGAGGTTTTGTTGCTGATAGACAAATCGTGAAGTAGTTTGTGGGAAGGGAGGGAGGTTTTTCTAAAGCGGAAGGAAGGACTCCGCTCGCTGTTTCCTCGGAAGAAAATTCAAAGAATCCCAAAGAAATATGCACGTGATGATAGCCTTCCGGTGGCGGCCTTCCCTCTCTCGGGAGGTAAAGGTTTAGGTATGACGGGTGAACCAATGTTAACCAATGTTATCCTATCATTGCATTGTTTTAAGTACTAGGTAGGTACTTAGGAATGGGTAAGATGTTGAATATATCATGCTTAGACAGGAATGAAATGAAAGTATTGATTATCAGATATAGATATATATTTCTAGAATATTTTCATTTAAAGGGGTGTGATTTATTTCTTCAATATATGATATACATTCTTTCTGAACAGAACACCATACATGTATGTACTCCAGTCTCCATTCATCCTCCGCCCTCCTCTCCACTCACTCCCTTACCTAAGGAAAAAGGAGGTTTGTACTACGATTAGACATTTGAACCCCTTTTCTAGAACTCAAAAGATGCGTATTGTTTATTTAGATACCCAGCTAGGTAGGTAGATAGCTATATACCTATATATAATGTTTTCCCTTAATGCTTCTCTTCTCAGCTGCTTACTTTATTTTCCAAATGATTGACAGACCCGACCTGTTAGAACTTGAATGATAAAAAACCCACCTAAAGTTAAAGTGTAGGTAGTGTCCGAAAGGTAGTATTGGCGAGGCTGAAGTCCATAAGCCACAACATTGACATCAAATCAATATTTACATAGCCTTTCAGCTACCACTATCTACCTACATACAAAACAAATCAACCAGAATAGGTACATCTCATCTCTTCCAACCAAATTCCCACACTCTTTTATTATTGCATTGATCCTTACTGTGAGCTTTCATTCACCAAGTACAATTTCCTTTTTTGTGCATCTGATCTGCGATTTGAAAATTACAAGGGATTCTTGGATATAGAAATCCATCTAAGTCATTGACATCATCATCGTCAAAAGGGGCTGCTCAAACTAACTCCCTATTCTCCTCCCTTTCGATTGATAATAGAATATTGCAACACCTTAATTCGACTCTATAACTACGACAATTACGACGACTACCGCCCCCCTCACTTCCATTCCCTCCCCAACTCTCCACCACAAATCCACACCCACCCCAAAAGATAAAATGGCCTCGACAGATATCCCAGAAACCACCCCAAACGGTCACCCCTCACCTCCCGGACTCTTCGGACCCTCCCTAATCTCTCCCCCAAATTTCCCAATCCCTCCCCCATCCTACAAGCTACGGGCGCTCCAAAAGACGGACTACGCCCTCGGATTCCTCGACGTTCTACGAGTCCTCACCGTCGTCGGAGACATCACCGAAGAGCAATGGAATGAGCGCTATGATTGGTATGATAATCAGGGAAAGGGAGGATATTATCTATTGGTGATTGAGGATCAGGATCGGGGAAAAATCGTCGCCACGGGGGCTTTGATTGTAGAGAGGAAATTGTATGTGTATCCTCATTCTTATTCTATTTTTCATTTATATTTCTATTGTGTGTGATGGATAAATGCTAACGCCCCCCTCCCCCTCCTCAGCATTCACAACCTAGGGCTCGTCGGCCACATCGAAGACATAGCCGTATCTCTCGACCAACAAGGAAAGAAGCTCGGTCTAAAAATGATCCAAGCCCTCGATTTCATCGCCGAGAAGATCGGTTGTTACAAAAGCATCTTGGATTGTAGTGAAGCCAACGAGGGTTTTTACGTCAAGTGTGGTTTCAAGAGGGCCGGTTTGGAAATGGCTCATTATTATGAGCATTGAAAATGAGATAAGCTGAGGAGTTAGTGCTGAGGAGTTAGAGCTGAGGTGTTGGAGGATTGAACATTGAACATTGAACATTGAACTTACGAGTACATTTTTGCGTTTGGTACCAGACCATTGGGAGGGATTTGAGATTTAAGCATTCAGCATTCAGCAAAGCAAAGCGTCATAGTTAGATGTCTAAAAGGATACCATGCACACACAAGTTTGTATTTGGCGGGAAGGAAGAAATCAGATACTCCCTTCCAATTAAAAATCAAGGCAAATTTATTAGATTATAAGATGATAATGATTTCTCCCCCCTCTCCCTCCCCTCAGAATCTATTCGTTGCACATACATACATCATATTCTAACCCATCAAACCCACTGCGCTTTCGGTTTTCCAACCATTTTCTTTCTTCTGATACCGGTCGATCCGAGACCAGTTTTGAATCCAATGGGACTAGACTTCACCACAACATTTGATTCCTTCATAACCGGTATTCTCGTAACACCAGCAGGGCTCAAAAGTCCCAAGCCGGAATCTCGAAATTTGGTATTGGTATCTGTATCATCGTCCTTCCTCGGAGGTAATGAAATGATGGTTTGTTGGATCACTTCCTCTTTCTTGTAATTGGTAATGGGTACGGAAATGCCGGCTCCAATAACCACCTCGGACTCGGACCGTTCGTCAGATCCATAATCATCCGAGTTTAGTGACACGGATATTTCCCTCACCCCCTTCCATTCCAAAACGTCCTCCTCGATTTCTTCCAATAATCCACTCAGACTTATCCGTCTCTTTACCCTATCTTCCAATCCAACCCTAACATTCTCTTTCCCATCATCTGGCGCTATGTTTCCTATGTTCCCTCTCCACCCCTTCATACCGAAACTTTGAGTTTGAGATTCCCAAGGACTATCTCCCATTACAGTCCTGGCATTATTCTTCAACGGAGCCAGATCAGCAACCCAGTCATCCAATTCAGCCAACTCTAATTCTTCCACATATTCTTCCACCGCATCAGCTAACTCAATCATGCCCTCAACTTCCTCTTCCATAATTAATACCATTTCTGTCAACCCGCCAAGCACATCTCCCTCTAAACCATCAAGCTCCTCACCACACATCATCTTTTCACCCGTAATGGTATCCATTATGGATGCAACTTCTTGAAGTAGAGATGCTAATTTCTGAGCAGTGCTTTGATGCCTGGAGATGGATGTCTGGGGTGTCTGCGGTGTCTGCGGTAGGAGTTGAAGAGGGGCTAATATATCGGTTTCGTGTGAAGAAGTCATTGGGACTCTTGCCATGGACTTGGACTTTAGACCTTCCTTTGCAGCTACCATACCGTTGATGCCCTAACTATGTGATTTGGTGGATCTTGGATTGATTTCGAACCTGGTCTGGTGAAAATCAGAGACCTTTCGGGGCTGGTGAGAAATGGTTTGAGCTTTTGACTTCGAGGTGACTCTGATGAGGATGATATTAATGATGAGCCAGGAAAATAACCTTCAATAAATGCTTTGGATGGATTGTGGATTCTTCAATGGGGTATGCATGAGTATATTTACTCTAAAGAATCGAATCTAAAAATAATATTTCCCACATTCCAAGGCGGAAAATAATAAAAATGCCATTGCCCAGGGGATTTCCTCACCACCGAAATTTTCCTCTCATATTATCAATTTGGATATATATTGTTTTCATCTATATCATGGGAATTTACAGATGGTTGACCAGGGATCGTGGAATATGGTAGAATGAGTGTGGCGAATCATGGTCAATTTGTGCATGTCGCATTATTATGCAATAAACAAACGCATTGATGAACCATGAATTAAAATTTCGTGTTTTCTATTCTGATTATGGATTGATAGAGAATGAAGGGCTGGGAATGAATTGTTGTCATTCCATAAAAATATTGGAATATTTACATCACAGATATGGATAAATTCTGGAAGAAAAATAAATACATGGAGTAGCTTCAACAGGCAACTTCAAACCTCATTTGTACAGTCTAAAAAGCACTCAAATTGCTTTTCTACTTGACAAGCTTCAACAGGCAACTTCAAACCTCATTTGTACAGTCTAAAAAGCACTCAAATTGCTTTTCTACTTGACAAGCTTCAAACTTTGACCGACTTATACTTGGGAGTAGCCATGATTTGTGGTAGATGTGGAAGCTGGAGCGAAGTGCAATAAAATCCATGAAACTCAACACTACATCAAGTTCCTTCCGGTCAATATGGAAAGAGGGTAATCATCGAAATGGCCGCTGGGCTTTGCTGCACTTGCAATTGGTATGGATATGAAAGATTGGTGGGTTCCATAAACCTATACTCAGGGAAGGACGTTTTACCATTTGCCCACTGAATTCGATAGACCCAAATCACAACGACCGATTCATAAAGGCCCAAATATTCAACGCCATGGTATATTCATCTCACTTGTATTACTTTTTGAAGTATCTTCCCTCATGGGTTTCCTGATACCATGCCTGCATCTGTCGTGTTAGGTGGTGCGCTGTAAACTATCGGGTTTGTTGTTGGGCGTATCTGGTTTCCCATTGACCGCATCAAAATGGCCATGTAGATTTCGTTTCCCTTCCCAATTAAATCATGTCCTATTCTATCCTCTCATCCTCATTTTCATTCTTCCTGTTGTACGAAAGGATTCGCTATTTCTTCGCTGCCATCGACTGGGCTTATTCCGATGAGTAAAGTTCCTCTTGCAACCACTAAACCCAATGATCTCCATGCCTCTTTTCCTTCATCATCTGCGAAATCAATCGAGTCAGTAGGAGGGGATTGGTAGAAAACGAGGGGACTTTACCAGTCAACTTTTCCTCAACATCATCCAAAACCAAATTCATTAGAGCATCATAACCCTTCAAAGTGCCCTTCACTAGAGGGTTTATGTTAGCATTCTCATTTGTTCATTCAAGAAATAGTAACATACCTTCTCTGCCCCCATTGAACTTGACTGTGATCTGCTTGTCCATATACTTTCCCAAATCCAAGATATTCTCCTTCTTTGGTTTCTCGAAATTTCCCCCGCCATGTCCACCCCTCTCCCCACCATGACCTCCTCTACCACCTCCCCTGCCACCACCTCTGTGTTCATTATGACCTCTTCCACCTCCACGACCACCACCTCTGTGTTGACCCCTTTCAGACATCTTGTCGCGTATATAAAATAATGCGATCTATTTTGTGTGTGTTGGGTAGAATATGCGAAGACAGGTATTGATGGTATCAAATAATTCTAGAGCTTTTGTATAGCAAGCTCAAGCAATTGATGCTTCGCAAATACGCCGCTAGAACAAATCACTTTTAGTGGCTTTGAAGACAAGGCAAGGCAAGGCTGTGGTGGGAGAGGGAAAGGCTGAACATTAAAAAGTGGAATATGTGGCTGAAAATATTTGTGGCGAGTGCTTAACACGCTTGGTAGGTATTACAGTAGATACCTAGTTAACCTTCATTGAACTTATGATGCTATACCCTTATCCATGGATAAGTACCTATTAACAAGAGATATATGAAAGTGCCATATCGTGTCCGTACAGTATCAACCAACCCCTTTTCATTCAAAATTGATCTCACAATATTCAGATGAGACCATTGCCCGAGAAAATGGAAATCCTATTGACATGTCAATGTCCTTGTCCCTTCACCATTCCTTCATCGTCCCAATAGCAGAGGCTTTATCAAACTACATCCAGTCGGGAAAAGACACTTGTTTTGTTGTGAATTGATTTATTTCGGGCGACAGTAAGTTCTCATCCATAAGGTAGTAGGTAAAATGTTTTCAATATTCACATTCTTTACCCTCACCTTCATGTTTATTGGCAACACATTCCAATGGCCAGCACATTATCACATGTCAGATGATCTCCAATGTCAAGGCCAACCACCATTCGATGAACATCATATCCGATGATGGAAAGATCATACCACATTATCTCAATCCTTTCACATACCACTCTTCATCCTTTACACCTCGATCATGAAACTTGTGGGTTCGACGTTGAGAGAAAAACCTAATCCCCAAATCCTAATCTGAAAACCTACTACACAAAGTACAATTCGATGAGTTTGCAGGTAGTAGAGCCTCGAGCTCTGGAAGCTCTGGATGAAGACAGAAAGTTTGAGACAAGAGGCACAGAAGAAAATGCAGTGATACAGCATGAACATCTGCCACAGACTATTCGAGAATCAACCCTCCTTCCAGCGCCCATTGCCAATGCTGTTAGCTTGGTTACGAGGTCTTCCTCTCTTTATATTCGACTTGGCACATTCATAGGAAGTCTTGCTATAGATGGCGCACGAGTAACAACACTCACCGGGCTAGAAGTCAGTCGAGCTGTCATTGAGGGGATAATACATCGTGCTGGAAAAGATGTGGCGAATCGAAGTACCGGGCAACTGGGAAAGTTGGAAGCAGAAGGATTATTGGAACGAAGTATTGCAAATTTACATGCTACGATTACTGGAATATCCTTTGCTGCTTCTACTGGTTTTCACTTCTCGTCCGTAGCTTTGTCTTCGGCTACAGACATTTCACAACAGCTACTTGGTGCTTTGGATTCAATCCTTGGTTCAACTGATTCTTCGAGGGCCATCGCAAGCATCATTACCTTAATTCGACGAGAGTTTCAGAACCCGGCTACTGGAGTGGAAGGAGAGAAGGTCAGTGTAGGAGACCTTTTGCTGGGTATTTGTGGGTTGGCATTATTACAACGATGGTGTCGCAGATTGACCGATCTTGAATGTCGACAAAACAAATATGAGGAGGTTCTTTGGGATGTGGTTATACTTGATGATGGCCGGAGAGCAGATGTGGTTGGAATGATCAAAGGGGATTCATACAATGGCCAGGAAGATCAAACCAAATTATCTTTCATGAATACAAGAGGCGATGAACTTTTAGAGACGATTGAAAGAGAAGAGCAAAGTCAGGATAACCCGAGTGGGGACAAGGCGGAGAGTCTATTGAGGCAGAGGTTAATTCAATCTTTACCTCCTGATACCTCTGTCTCTATCACAACCTCTACTATAACAACTACTACCAAAACAATTACCGTTGAAGTCTCGGGATTTGAGCCTCCTATATTTTTGCCACCTCCCGGGGTAGAAATTTTGGAAGAACATGCTATTCATATGGAAAAAGCAGACCTAAATACAGGGGACGATCAAAAAGAAATAGCTCCAGTACCAAGATATAGAGTTGTATATGGTATAGTTGGAAATAGATTACGAAGTACAAGCGTCACCAAAGAAGAATTACACCAAAATATTGATCAGGATGCGGACGATGGTGATTCAAGTAATGATCACGAACCTCCAGATAGCACTCATCTAACCATGTCACCCAATGTGACTTTTATAGACCAACATTTACCCACAGAGGGAAACCCTACCAACATTGTCCGCCAAAAAAGTGTTGGTGGTAAATCCAAAATACCCAGACTTTCATTCCCTGGCACTTCCGAGAAAATGGGAGGAAGTATGGAAATGTTCCAGTCGGGTTCGGATAACTTGGCAAATCAAAAGAGATCAAGGAAATCTGTCAGTCCAATATCATCAGATGATAGTCCTAAACAACCCTTCCTCAAACCGATATCAAACAACCGAATATTAAAAAAATCAAAGACGGAAGAACTAACTCCTGAGGCACAAGAAAAGAAAACCTCTTTTCGTCAGGCATTGAAGAGACGATCTAGTACTAAATTATCGAATTTGTTCACCAAGGACGAAAGTAGGCAAGAGAGCAAACCTAAACTTCCACCTCGATCTCGCCCAACGTGGGGTGATCCTACTCATGCTTCGACAGTCAGATCTACCTCATCCCATTTATCAGTTCCCCAAAAGCGATCGAGAAGTTTTACCGGCTCCCCAACGCCCCTACGTGGAAGTCAAAGCCCCCTAACATTGGAAAATCTTGACAAAATTCAACCCGATTCACCTCGCACTCCTTCCAGAACCAATTATTACACTATTCATGAACAACGAAAAGATTCTATGGTTTCTCATACTGATACTTATTCAATCCACTCTTTTGATCAAGCCCGCTCTAATTCTCCGACCACTTCAAGGAATCGATTTATGGGGCAAAATAATACAATGAGGTTAAGATCTGAAAGAAGTATGACCCTCGAACAATCAATTTCAACCCCGAAAAGCCATCGTCGTTCACATTCAAATGAGGAGAGCATTTTTACTTTGAATACAAATAATTCCGAAATTTGTCTCATCCCAAATTATGGAACGGAGAGAGGAACCTTTGAAAGTAGAGAAGCATTTGATTCCCTGATGCGTACTGGTACAATCGATGGAACATTTCCAAAACGGCATATCGTTCAAAATATGACTCGCTTCGTCAAATTTGCATCTGCTTCTTACGGTTCCAACTTTCTTCGAGTAATGGGGATCTCCGACCCAAGTTTAAGGAAAGAACTTGATGAAATACATCATCTTGAACATCAATCTTTCTCGTCTCATACACAACTTCCACCTGACACCATTCTCCTATCCTCGTTCGTTGATACTCAGGGTGGTACTGATTCTAGTGGACTCACAAATACTGGGGTCCCGATGGTTCATTATGTATCGCTTGATCATCAATCACAAGCTATCGTTCTGACATGTCGTGGTACTCTTGGGTTCGAAGATGTCCTCGCCGATATGACTTGTGATTACGATGATCTCATTTGGCGTGGTAAAGCATATAAAGTTCACAAGGGTATTCATGCTTCTGCTCGTAGACTACTTCAGGGTGGAGGAGGTCGTGTTATGGCTACAATGAAAGCAGCTCTCGAAGAATTCCCTGATTATGGGTTGGTCATGTGTGGACATTCTTTGGGTGGTGGGGTAAGTACTTTGTTGGCTATTATGGTTTCTGAACCTGCAAACTATGGCACTTCTTTCATTACTTCATACACCCCTGAAGATTCATTTACCTCTGATGATTCTTTTCATATGTTGCACCTCCCACCCGGTCGACCAATTCATGTCTATGCATACGGTCCCCCCGCCACGATTTCTCCGTCCCTTCGATCTGTAACTCGAGGTTTGATCACAACAATAGTCAATGGTAACGATCTTGTTCCTCATCTATCCCTTGGTCTACTTCATGACCTTCAAGCAGTAGCTCTCGCATTCAAGAATGACAATTCTGGTGCGAAAGGCGAGGTTAAAAAGAGAGTGTGGATGGGAATGAGTAATTCATTCTCGGAAAGATGGTATGGAAGATCTGGGCATGGAACCGACGAAGAAGAAGATGATAAATGGGCATACGCGGCACTTAAAGCACTTAGAGCTTGTATGTTGAGCAGTAAATTAGTGCCACCCGGAGAGGTTTTCGTGGTTGAGAGTATGGCTGTCTTGAAACGAAATGCCTTTACTAGGAAAAATGACATGAGAGATGGGCGGAATGATAGAGAGGAAGGTGGATTGGGCAAACCCGCAACTAGAAGCGTGTTGAAGTACGTGAGAGATGTGGAGAAGAGATTTGGTGAAGTGAGGTTTGGTGGAAGTATGCTGTTGGATCATAGTCCGGGTAGATATGAAAATAGTTTGAGGGCATTGGGGAAGGGTGTTTTGGGGGATTAATTGATGTTTTGGATAGATACTCACAAATTCTTTGATACCTGGATTGGATAGATACAACTATTTACAAATATTAAAACTCTTATACAAAAATCGTACAAATATAAGGTTATTGACGTGAAAACTCGAGATCTGAAATTCGCAAACCAAGAAAATGGGTTTCAAATAAAATAAAATAAAATAATATCCGTAGACTTAGCAACCTGTAAGGCTAACCTCTCATATATCCAGCTGTGTAAAGCCGTTGAGTACCGTCTGTAGGTAGTTAGTCAATGCCATTATACTAAGTTACATATAAGTCTCAAGCTGCAACGAAGGGATGCGGAGTCAGTGGCTGGCTACCTAATTAATAGTGTCTAGGTAGATTTTGAAAGATGATAAATGAGGCACGGCAAATCGTTGATAGTAAGGAAAAGTATCACCGGGAGTTCAATTGTTAGTCGTTCTTGGAGAAAGATTAGTGATGGGATAGGAAGTTAAGATTGGATGATTAAATGTATGACTTAGAAATTACTTGGTTATATGATTGCATGGTCAATGTATCAAGGAATAGAATAGAATAGAATGAAATCAATGGAGTGAAGGCACAAAGAGGAAGAGGAAGATGAAGATGTAATCTTACTACTCAATAACAATAATATTAGGGGGTGTAAGATTGGCTTTCCCTCGGATAGAAATGTGAATTTGGTTGGGGGTGCTACTCAGGCTTATGGGTTATAGCTTGCTTAACTGCCCTGGAATGTCACGATGGGATGAATGAATGAATTATTTGCGTTGAAGAACAATCACACAACCGAATAATATTCTTTGATAAATTATTCAAACCCTAAAATATGAAACCAAGCTCAAATCACTCCAAAGTACCAAATACCAAACCTACCAAAGTTGGTCCCGCAATACTATTAATCATCATGAAGAATCCATCTCCTTAGTTTAATCTTGGCACCAAAATAACATGCATAAATACAACCCCCAACGTGCCTGCCCCAATACCATATGCCAGCGCATAATTTCTTGTTGTACTCGATATGAGTGCGAGATTGGCTATCCAAAATAAAAATGCGTGCATAAGAGCAAGACAACTTGCCCCCGCCATGAAAACATTGGCTGCAAAGCAGGCTTTGGTAGTCACTGGGGTGTATTGGAAGGCAATTTGCCAGTTCTCAGACTCATTGGTCACGACCGATGATGATGAGGATTTTTAGATGTCGGATAACAAAATTGGTGTCGTACCAAGTCGATTCGCAATTGCGGCTATGGAGAATGAGGCAGCGTTGAGGAGAATAATGGCAATGATCATTCCCGCCACGGCCAGGAGTGCTTCTTTTCGTGCGTCTGATTTATAATGTTGCGATATTTCTGCTGTGTCTCGCGAGTTGTTTTCGTTATTGTCGCCATGTATGTTTGGGTGAGAGCTATGGGATTTTTTATGAAAGGCAGGTCGTTTGAGATTGAGTTGATGATTTGAGGTTTTGTTGATTCGATGTCAGCGTCTACAGCAGAGTGAGTGGTGTACGGCTTACATTGCCCAAGTTGGTACCTATGGTTGAACTTAATTGGCGTTGGGCATGAGCGCATGGGTATTGAAACGTAACGTGACGTTACTGTGCCTCTTTGATTTGTGCGGAGTACCTACTTCCTACCTACATACTACCTTTCTCTCTACCTCCTCCCAACCCACCTTCCCCCCTTTCCTCCCTCTCCCCTTCCTTCCTTCCTACCTTTCTACCCAGGTTAGGTAGTACTTTCCTACTTTCACTGTCACGCTTACTCAACTCTCTGAACTCAACGTTTGTACTTGCCGATTCTAGTCAGGTTTTATATTGCCTTCTACCCGAATTACTTTTCTTACCGCCACTTCAGGTTACCGATTAATCAACCAATCGTTAATCGTTTATCATCCTGACCATATCAATTTACTTAGCACCCTGTCATAGATCCTTCAAAGACCAGAGACCTAGATCAACATATCAACAATTCATCTGTCCAAACAGGCCAGGTGAAATTTCGAAGAAGTCGTATTCAATTAAAGATGAAGTCTCCTTCATCTTTTGGACCGAAACAACAGCATAAGACAATCCAAATGACCAATTCAGTTGTCAAGACAACTGGACCAGCTGTCGATTTACCCTTGTCAAAATTTGACATATCTCAACACATGATGGTGCTAGATACATTATCTGAACATTGCCATTCCCTAAAAGATCTCCAATCTAACGGGTATAACATGGAACCAGGAAATGGGTTGGGTCATGTCAACTCACAACAATGCACGCGGTGTAAGGGTGAGTTTATCATTTTTTATTCGGTGCCAAAAATTGAATCTGACTTATTCCAGTTATGGAACTGAAAGTTGATTCAGGAAAACTATGCAACTATCACCCGTCTAAGCCAAACAAACGGGTATGTTTTTATTCTATGAGATACCATTAAATTTTATTTTAACAAAATACTGACAGTTCATCACTCTATAGAACCGCAAAAAGTTTTACACATGTTGCCACAGTCAACTAGGTGTCCTTGGTTGTCAGACTTCCCCAACCCACGATTTTCAACCTTCCCTCCGCTCAATTAGACAACAAGAATTTCAACAAACTCCGGCTCCTTCTACAGAATCAAAATTTCCTGCCGTGGTACTTGATTGTGAAATGGCAGAAGTAGAAGGTGGCTATGCAGGTGAATTAATTTTGTTCTGCGCTATCGACTATATTACTGGCGCTGTAATTCTTGATCAATTGGTTCGTCCAAAGCAAGTCATCAAAAACATGCGGTCCTCAATTCATGGAGTATCCACACGCACACTTGATGTTGCATTTTCTAAAGGAAAAGCACTGAATGGTTGGGAGGAGGCTCGGTCGGAGTTGTGGAAATATATTGATGCCAATACTATTCTTGTCGGTCACTGTTTAGAATACGACTTGGATGCTCTGAGAATCGTACATCCACGAGTTGTGGATTCTTCGATTTTATCGAAGAATGAAGTCGGCTGTAATCGCCGTTGGGGATTAAGCCGCTTGTGTTCTCAACTTCTCGATTTGGAGATTAGGAAGAACAAAAGGGGGATCCATGACTGCTTGGAGGATGTTCTGGCTACGAGAGAGGTTGTTCTATGTTGTACTCGAAATAAGGAAATCTTTTGCAAGTGGGCCGCAGTTAAGAAAATTGAAGAAGAGAAGTTGAAGAAAGAACGAGAAGAGAAACGAGAGATTGCACGTCGAAAAAGCAAGAAAAGAGCCAAGCAGGTCAAAAAGATTGAGTGCGGGGAAGTATTATTTTCTTTCACTAATGCCGAAATTGATAGCAAATAGTTTGAATGATGCGAAGCGCTTGAAATAGTTGAATATTCATACTAAATATAATAGTTGAGCGTATCAATCCCTCGGTTAATTATGCACTGGTATCTTGCTGTCCATTATATGTTGGATCACACTTGTCAATGTTTAAAGTTAAATATGACAATTGAAGGTTTTTTGATGCTTGTATGATGATAAATTAATAATTCATCGGCAGTCATGGTCAAATCTTGAATCTATAAGGCAGTCGGTCTGGACAATTCTCCTTTTAAGAAATTTAGACCACGAAAAGGGGCTGTGGAGTTTACCTAGGAATGTTTTGGTGTTAATGTTTCGAAACAACATTCTTCACCCGCTTTTCAAATTTGTGGGTAATTGGATATTTTCATTCCTAAGCGTATAAACTGAAACTATGTGCCAAGGGCGCCGTAAAGAAAACTTGTTGTAATTCGTATCAACCAATTCAGTTGTATCTACCAAACTTCATCGTTATTTCGGACAAAGATGGCTTCGTTCATGATCTTCTCTACCATCCTGGCATCTTTCGCTTCAGCAACACGGCAATCATTACCAGTAGTGGATCTAGGATATTCTTTAAATCAAGCTACTATTGAAGTATGTTGCCAATGTGTTTGCGATATATTTTCTTAAAGCTAACATCTCCACGACCACTAGACATGGAGCATATTACAACTTCTCAAATATTCGATATGGAGAAGCTCCTATCGGCCCCCTACGATTTTCCAAACCTATTCCACCGCGAACTATCAATCGGACCATAAATACAGGGCAAGAAGCGAGAACATGCTATCAGGCACATCCTCTTTGGCAATCGACGGCATTGCAATATATTCATGGTGTACCCTTGGATGAAATCAAACCAAGTTCTTTTGATATTCATAATCCACCCTCTCATGATGCTAGTCAATCCGAAGATTGCTTATTTCTTGATGTTATGGTACCTACTACAATCTTTGATAATGCCTCGAATTCTGAGCCATTTGAGGAAGGAGTTGGTGCTCCTGTTCTTGTTTGGATTGACGGAGGTGGCTTTACCGGAGGATATAAACATGAAACCAATCCTGCAGGTCTCATTGAAAATTCAATAGTATTGGGAGAGGAGTTTGTGTATGTTTCTATAAACTACCGACTTGGCCTTTATGTGAGCATGTCTATAATGATTGTTCTTAGGTGGAAGATACTCATGATACCAGGGTTTTCTCGGTGGACCCACTCTGAGGGCCAATGGAGATGCGAACGCAGGTCTACTTGATCAACGACTGGCTTTAGAGTGGGTTCAAGAGTATATACATTTATTTGGAGGAGATCGAAATCGAGTGACGGTTATGGGCGAATCAGCCGGAGGTGGTTCTATACTCCATCAGATTACAGCATATGGTGGAAGACTCGGACCGCCACCATTTCAACAGGCAATTTTACAAAGTCCGGGTTTTCAGCCCAATCCTGGAAGTATCCATCAAGAGAGAATCTTACATTATGTCTTGAACGACGCGAGTGCTTTCGCCAATAGGTCTATTACCACTATTGATGAACTGCGTACAGTTGATTCTCGGACTTTGGCTAAAGTAAACGATTTTATCATTGCCAATTCTCCCTATGGTCTATACACATTTGGGCCAACTGTAGATGGAAATTTCGCACCTGCACTACCAGGTCAGATCCTAGGGAACAAGAACTTTCATACATATTTGTCACTCATGATAGGGAGGAATGATCAAGAAGGTGTTCTATTCACATCCCCATATATTTCGAATCCCAAAGAATACATCTCTAACCTCAAATCATTCTTCCCAACAGCTCCACGAAACACCATCAATCACATACTATCCCTCTATCCAAATCAACTCGATGGGTCATATGGCTACACAACCGAAATGTTACGCGCAGCAGTCACTAGTGCCGAATCATGTTTTACATGTAACACGAGATATTTAAATGCCAAAGTAGGAAATAAATCATTCGTATATTCATTTAATGTTCCTCCAGCACTACATGCACAGGATGTCGGATATACCTTTTACAATGGACCCGGAAGTGTGACTTGGGATGGTAGACCAGTATTTGCTGGAGCGGCTCTTTCACTTCAAGATTATATAGTTAATTTTGTGGCAAATGGAAATCCTAATGGGAGGAGAGTCCCACAGTTTCCTGAATATGGTGCAGAATCTATGGTTTTGAGTATTAACTCGTCATTTTTGGGAACGGTCACGGTGGATCCTTTGAGGAGAGGTCAGTGTGATTGGTGGCAAAAAGCACTTGATTATTGAGTATGTATTTATTATTCTTTCTTATATTATATATAGTTAGTGGAGTCATGAAGTTTTCAGTTCTTGACCAAGAGCCTACTTTCGATGTGACTTTCATGAAGTGCCGTGGAAATGCGTGAAAGCGTGAAGGAAGGAGGTGGGGAGTGGATCTTTCTATTCCTTCCGGAAGGTCAAGGTTGTGATAATAATTTGAAGTGATGAAATGGAAATGTGTACATTCAAGTTCTTGAAGACTTCATAGCTATGGGCATCATCAAAGTTCAAGTTATGTACCGAGCACACAGTATATGAAAGTAGTTGCGACGAGTAAAATGTTAGATATAGGGATATATCCAAATGAGAAAGAATTGATATTATTATCTCTCCTCATATTACTCATTCGACGGAGACCTGGACACTATAAGCCATTACAAGTCCGGACGAGAGTATGTCCGCGGAATGGCTAAGGGGCTTGGCATTTATGGTTAGCAGACACTGAATAGCTCCGTAGATGCTTCACGCAAAGTTCAAAGGCACTTATTGAACATGGCTACTTCTATTTTGGTATATATCTAATCTAAAATGAGATGGCAGATATGAGATGGCTCTGGAGACGTTTGGCAGATCATACAAAGAAGGGTTTCCACGTAAATCCTTTTATTCTGATGTGCCAAATGATATCACATGAGTGTTTCTGGAGCTGGAGGTTCCATGAGATCGAAATATACCAGATCATCGATGCCGAGCTCCTTCAATTCCAAGACAGTATTCGCTAAATTCGATCGAAGAATTTCGAGATATGTTTGTTCGATTAATTCCTTCTTGAAGGCTTCTTCGATGTATAATCTAAAACATTTACCAGGTCTTGTACGACCAGCACGACCAGCTCGCTGTTGTATTCAAGATTAACCACAAGCTTTCATGCAGAACTATCAATGGCATACGCCGGGATCTCCGGTCCTCCAAAGATATTAATTTTCTCAATACAAAAGCTAGTCTCAAACGAATTGGCAGACGTTGAGTGCCTCTGGAAATGATTGGTATATGTTAAATAACCATATAGAAGTTTGGCGGACATTAAATAGTTTCGCGAATACTTAGTATATGTTGTATAACTATATAGGAGCTTGGCAGATATCCGATGGCTTCGTCAACGATCGATATATGTTATATGACTATATGGTATCTTGGCATACATTTAAATGGCTCCGCAAACGTTTGGCAGATATTGAATGGTGGGTAGAGACTTGGCAGATGTTCAATGGCTCCGCTAAAGCTTGGTAATTGAATATTCATCAGGAAATTGGTAGACGTCATTGAATGGTCGGTATAAGCTTGGTACATATGAGATGGTGTCATAGAGGCTCAACGTGGAATTGTCGGTAACCAACCGCTTGCGATATGTTGAGTGGCTCCGCGAAAAGTTCGCAGATATCGAATGGTCAGTAAAGATTTGCAAGATGTTTACTGCGGCGCGGAAGGTTGGAAGAGATATAGTGACCAAAACAAAATCATGTACTATCACTATAATTCCAGGTATCTACAGGCTCTCATATCCTATCAGTTACAGGGTCTATAGGCTTATCTTACCTCGAATAGTTTACTACTCCGCAGATCATTACTATCGTATAACTACCTATGTATTCAAATAAATGCTAAGTTGATCAAGCAAGAGTTCTATGATACGTTATCGACTGGTCGTCTTCATAAGATTCATGGTTATCACCAAAATTCAATCAAAGTAAATATATTCAAAGCGAGCAAGAAAGTAGTTCATTTTTAAGCTGCCTTCACATTTCATCTAAGCCGTGCCATATATGACATTCGCCAACCCCATCCACTAATTAGCGTCAACGGTGGAGTATAAAGGTATTTGAAGTACTAAAGTGAAAACAAGATACCTCAAGCTTCCCATCTGATCTGTGTCTGACACATGTAGGACATTCACCATATTCATCATATTCAGGGTTATCAGGAGTTGGAGACCATGTAGCATCTGCTTCCACGGATTCATAGCCTGGCAAATAGGTCGAAGTCCAACATTTAGTAAGCAAACGATTGCTCCTCGCGTGTTGTATGCGATGACCCGGGGAAGATTTGTCCTTTTCGCATACAAGTTGTGCGATAGCTGGACTGATTCCAGCACGCACCATGTCATCAAGTTCAGTTCCCGGGGTTAAGATATGCAAGGTTTCACGGCGAATGTTGGGTGTCTCCTGTGAATTGCTTCCATGTACTCCATCCTCATGTGTATAATCGGATCGTGGTGATGTCAACTTCTTCGGCGGCCCTTCGGAATGGTCTTGTTGATTGGTTCTCTTGGAGTTGGAGGGTGTTGTAACATTCGCAGATGATACAGCATTCGCAGGTGATACAGCATTCGCAGGTGATACAGCATTCGCAGGTGATACAGCATTCGCAGGTGATACAGCATTCGCAGGTGATACAGCATTCGCAGGTGATACATCACTCGCGGATGTTGTAGATAGAGACGCTGAAACATTCGCAAACAAGTCTGCACAATTTGCCCACTACATTCAAGTTATTAAATGAAAAGAAAGAGTGGAGTTGTAAATCGACTGCATACCTTACTTGCCAAACGTTTTTGCTCTGTGAGTAATAGAGATGCAAGATCCCTCTCCTCTCTCGCCAAATTGAGTTCACCTCGAAGTTTGGAGATTTGGACGATGTAAGCATCTTGCAACATCTCTTTTTCTTGCATCACTCTGCGGTTCACACGCAATTGTTCGTCCATATCTTCTTTGTGCTTGACTTTGGCAGCATTGAGAATGGCTTCGTGTTTGGCTTCGACAGCAGCTGTAAGTGAACCCTTGAATGGATCGAGGAGAGTGGTTATTTCTGTGGCCAATTTCTCTTTGATCGTGGCGAGGATCTTAGAGACAACATTATCGGCTTCATCTTGTACTTGTCTTTGCATCTGATCCATACTAATATCAACTCTAATCGCGGGTTGCCTCATATTCTCTTGATGGTTTGCCATAGCTTCTGGCCTGTTTGGAAGATAGAGCCGTGAGTGAGAGGCGATAGTGAATGCAGATTTGATGAGATATGATAAAAAGGACCAGCCCTACATCAATAAGGCCAGGGAGATTGGTAAATCTAAGAAAATTACAACGTTGGTGGATGCAGAGTCAACGAGATGGGAAAAAAAGAGTGAACAGCCCTACATCGGTAAGACTAGGGTGATTGGTAAATCTAAGAAAGTTACAACATTGATGAAGATGAAGATGAAGATGAAGTCATTGATAATGAAAGTTGGCAACGACGAGTTAATGTGACGACTAAATGCGCGACGAGTAGATTCGACGCTAGTGAGCTACCACGTGACACATGAAATAAACTCGACTCGTCTAGGCAGTAGCGAGAGGGTTGGTTAATGAAGAATGAATGAATGCCAAGGCTCATATGAAGCATGAATTGATTTGAAATGGTGATATATGGTAACGAGGAGAGTCTAATATGATGTTGAAGAAGTCTTCTTCATATTTATCATTGAGTATCTGCATCATGGCTAATCCTACAAACTGAAATGAATCCTTTCCATCAAACCATTTTCCACCACAGAGAAGCATCCATGCGGGTTATAACTGATTCAGACTACTGTTGAACCTGGGAGAGTGCAAAAGATATCTCAGAGCATCTTTAACTGCAATACCCTCTTCGGGGAACTCTCCAGTTGTTATGTTTGGCTTGTTAATGACTCGTGTCCAGCTCGATATAGTCTCCATCAGAAAATCTTCTCCTCGTACCATCCCACCCGTCATTAGACAATCTGTAACTGATATCTCAGCATAAATTGTGCCCGGTGACATAATTAATACATCATCACATACCGGAGGGATGAGCTTTGGCTTCTTTTCCCCCTTTGTAGTCGATCCATCATTTGTCCCAATATTGGAGAGTTTAGAGCTGGCTGGCACGCGCAGCTAAGCGTAATCATTTAGTCAAGAGTGTAGTGTGTGTCAAGAGAGGCCATGGCACATCTGATCCTTCCAATCCTTGGTGATGAAGCAAGTTCATTGATGTGGACTGAATGGGTTCAAATAATTGAAATAATTTAAATGATTTGGATGATTTGAATCATTGAAAATGGGATTTGTAACATTTCGAAACCAATTGTACATATTATAATAAATCATCAATGTTGGAGAGGTCTTTATATTTATCGTTGAGTCTCTCTATTTGTCAAAATCAAACCATTATCCTTATGCCTACTGGTAGCGGCGTATGATATTACCCCCTTCCTTATTCCCCACCACAACTAACACCTTTGGACGAACATCATGCACCCATTTACATTCATTTATTTGCATCATCGGTCGGGTATTATCCGCCGCCTATCTACAGCGAGATCCAATGGAAGAACGACCACGAAGACTTGTGCATAACATGCCTCGCGCCAATTCTATCCTAAGACGCCCGAGACACATACTGGCGGAGGATTACGGAACTGTAAGAAAGATTGAATATCGGTAGAATTCTCTTTCCTAATGACTTTCTTTTTAGTTATTATACCCAGATGCAAGTACCTAATTACATTTCGAAGTTCCTACTCGGAGATGCAGATATTGGTACATGAATACGGCCTCTTTTTACAGCTACCCTCGAGATATTTTTCATCGATAGAATCTTGGTATCGATATATGATATGAACCACGGAGGAGAGTTCAACGATACATTTAAGACCATATGATCCTCAGGTAAGACTTCGTTTCACCTCTTCCCTTTTGGCACTTGCCATTTATCTCTAAATTCCACCTTCACATCCCCATCAATTCCTCTATCCTTATGCTGTCCGTTCTTTCTCATATTCACTCTCTACCATACCAAACTCTTTAACTAATGAATTTGAATATAGATAGGGGATGTATACATTTCGAAGCTGCCCTCAGTCTCAAGTCATCTCGAATTGATTCTCGCACAGTGCGTACTTGGCAGTCAATGGCAGTGGTATTGAAGGAATTGGTTTTTGTTGGTGCTTCTCGCAGCTGGCAGATTGGTTTTTGTGGTGGCTTTTACAATAAAATTTGGACCTTTTCAGCTGGGGATAGGCCGCTATATGTGAATACAGTCAAGATGAATGCAGTATCCAATAACCCCCAATCAGTGACGTGTTCATTAATGATGTTTGGGATATACTATTGTGCTTCATGTTTATCATTGGGTGAATTCACCATCAGTGCTTCACTTGTCCAACCACCAAGGGTTTGACTCTTGATTCAATACCTAATTTGCTATGAACGGCACACCAGCGGGTACGGCAAGGGAACGGACTGTCGATCACTCCAATGGTAATGGATATACTAGGTACTCCACTTGTAAAGCATAGCGCCATTATACATACCTCCCTCACAGCCTTCATTGCGTATAAAGGGTATCAGAATATAGTACCTGCTGTAGTGTCTGTCACCAGAAACCTCATTACTAGATACTTACAGTGAGCCTGGCGATACAAAACAAACGCTGACTCGGAATAGCAGAAAGCTAGGTATGTACAGCTCATTCATCAATAGGTTTACTATATTTTTTCCTTGTCATGGTTGAAGGTTCAAATATCTCCTGTTCAAGTTAGCTGAGCTCCGTATGTTGTAACGCATAATTATAATTACCTGTTAGGTATTTCCGCAGCAATATTCTTCACCACACCCGTACTATACTCCATATATGTCCGGCTTTCGAGATCTCTACGTCTTCTACCTATTTCCTTAATCGGGGTGTCCCACAAATCTTCCAGGTGTCATTCTGATCTTGAATTCATGCCCCGATTTCAATCACTCTCCGACCGTATTTGTCTGTCTATGTCTATGTCTCCCCATTGTCTGAATTGCTTGTGTGTTCTGGTTTTCCTACTTCATATCCTCTCGAAATGGCTCGCACATTGTTATAAGTCTTTTCGCTTGATGCGGGGTCTGGGTCAGAGTAAGGGCGATGTAATAAATAACCACCCATTAAACCAATATAACCTTACTGAGAATCAAAATGCCACTGTACCTAAAAATGACATATATCTAATGAGTCAATGTAGGTCTGGGTCGGAACAACTCGTGCATTGATATGGCTAGTAGAATTCATAGATTTTGTATACCTACAGTGCTGTCTGAGATGCTGCCTACCTACGATTCTTCCTACAATTCTGCCTCCTAGACCTACTCGAGTAGGTTGAATGCTGATCTTCTCTTCCGATGTTCCCGCTGTTCCGACCCCGAGCTTCTGCCATATCTATGCTATGGTGAATATCTGCTGTTCCCATATCTACATGTCTTCGACCTCCTCCAATTCCATATCAGCATTCGCTTTCGACTCGATACTGGCTAGACGGACTTGGGTTTCATTTCTTGGATCTATAGTCAAGATAGGTAAAGTCGGGTAGCATATGAGGAATACGGAATGAAGGCTTCCTACAGATGCTGTGGAGATTATCTGCATGCCAGTGGGATGGTTTAGGATGGCTCATCAAAGTGCCACGCCCGAATGGTTCCTTAGACCAATTCCGTGTCTGGTATCAACTGGTTGGATTGCCCCGGCAGTGCTTCCTCCTCCCGTTATGATCTATCCGATTTGTATTCTTTGCCGGACTGTCTTTTGGAGATTTTGGAGAAGACGTATTATTCGAAACATTCGAGTTGATATTATAACCAAAACAGAAAATCTTGACAGCCAAGAAGGAATGTAGTCATCTTTTCTTCAAGTCGTAGATAGCAGAAGTGGAAAAACTCACGCAGAGGTTGGATCAGATGTTCTTCCTGGCTGATTCCCTGATTTTGACTTCCAACAAGATTTAATGTTTGTATGGAGGGCTGATTTGGTATAGCCAACGTATTGACCGCTGGAGAAGTTTGAAGCTTGATGTCGAGGTGGTGTATCTTCGCAGACATCGATTGTATCCTTCGCAGATGCTGTTTGATTCGCAGATGTTATAAGTGGAGGTGGAGTATCCTCGCAGATGTCGTATACTTCTCAGACGTTGTATCCTTCTTAGAAGTTGTATTCTCCGCAGAAGTTGTAAGTGGAGGTTGCATCCCCTTCTCAAAATTCGATGAGTCTGTAGGTTTCTCGCAGATTTGGCTCGCACTAAGTTACAAAGGTCAGTAACCTTGTCAGGATATTGATGCGGAGGTAAACTTACGAAGCCTCTGTTGATCTTGCTTTGCGCGTATAATTGGAGTAAGTGAGACTGGAAAGGATGATAGTGACTGACCTGATTGTAGTTGATCCCGTACTGTCCCAATAGCATCATAGAGATCGTCCAATCCGAGTTCCATAGCCTTAAAGATCCCATCGAAGGTCGTTCCAAGTGGATAAATGACTGGCGTCTTAGACTCCACAACCAACTGAGAGATAATATCAATCAAACTCTCTAGTTCCATGAACAATTGATGGTCGAGGTAACTTTTATACTTGGATAGTTCGGGTTTCAACAGATAGTACGGAGTACGGAGAGTGTTGGGGTCACTCCAAAAGAAAGCCTCCAACACATATGCATATTCTGCTCACTCTCTTGATACACAATTATTACACGTTAGTGATGCTACAACTTGCTTTCAAATTGCTTCTCGGTACATACGACTAGCAAAGAGACTAGTGAAGACATAAAAATGGCGCAGTGCCAATACCTGCAACATAACTAAGATCTATCATCTACCTCTCCACCAAACCCTTTCAAAGATCCTCGATTGCAACCAGTAAAAACACACCAGAGTATAGTTAGAAGAGTATTACATATTGTCGACCCAGCCCCACACTTGCATACACTGCGAGTAATCTCTCGACGATCTAATTCTTATCACGTGTATTTGCATAATCATTGTTCTCAGTGCTTCCCTCACTGTTGTTCCCTTGTTGTTTAGACGTGCGTAGGAGCAAAGCGACCGTTCACCTTCCACCGTCTCCTTAGGTACTCTCCCAAACATCAACTTTAATATATCCTCAACTCTTCATCAACTTCATCACATCCCCAACTCTTGATTATTTATAATACAATAATCATCAATAATCACTCTTTTCTGTGTTTTTGTGCCACAGTCTCAAATGATATCTTATCTTCATCCCTCAAGATGTCTCAGCCACCTCCACGCGACACCAGAGACATTGCCTCTTTCAACAAGGCAATGGGTCAATTAGAAATTCCTACCATCGCCCATCTAGTTGAGGATAGGCGTGAGCAGTGTATCTCAGACGAAGATCTGCTCAAGTCGTGGTCGCACAACAAGAATAATCTAACAAGGAATCAAAATGAGGTATGTTATCCATCCTTTCATCTCACACTCTGCACCACCCTGGCATATACTTCAACACCACATTTTGGTTTGGATGTCTTACCTTCTATATCTACATGTTATCACCACTTCATTAATACCCCATGCCACTGCAAATTAATTCCTGCTGGACAATCACTAATTCGTCAATTTGGTTATAGTTGGCAGAAACCCAGCGAAGAACACAAGAGGCAGACGAAGTCGAAGCCGAAGTTGAAGATAGTGTACTATCTATACATGATCTCTTTGCCGATTCGGTTGCATGCAAAGAAGGTTCCGAAACGAAATTCAACACCTTCCATGACAAGTGGTTAGCTACCTTGAAGTCAAGCTTGGAGAGGGTACAATATCATGTACCAAAGGATAGTATCCTTGACGTTGTGGAGTCTGTCTATGGATCCAAGTCTATTTCATCCAAACCGTTCAAAGCACCATCTGAAGTGTTACCGAGGAGACCACCTCACGATGTCGCCATCACATCTGACAGGCATGAGCAGTTAAAGAGTAGCGCACGAAAGTCAAGAACAATTGCATCCAATAACAGCCTCATCAACCCAATACCTTCACCATCAGATGATGAAACAGTTTTCGTTGACCGTTCTGATCACGGTTCTCAATCCACTTCAGTAGAAAGCTCAACTGATGTAGACGGCACACCCTCCCCACATGTTGACTCTTTGCACCTTACATCTGAAGCAGCCGAATTTCTTTTCAAGCATCTTGAAGGCCTTGATAGTCAACTTTCAGCAAGTCAAGATTCAGAACGCAAACTCAAAGAGGATCTCGCAACTGCAGACAGCAAAATGAGAAGGATGGCGATGGTGTTGATCAAGCAGAAGGAGTTGAATGTGCCAATCACCGAGGAAGACTTAGATATTACCAAGGGAGAGATGAGTGCTGTGGAAGTTCCTGTACAAACAAAATCACGATACGCCTTGCAGATGCCCATTTGTTGTCTGGGAGAGGTTGAAGGACACCCAATGAAACCATCGGGACCATACACTCCTCTATACTTGCGTGCACTCTCTATGATGGTGCAGGCTGCGTATGATGATGGATGTCCTGTTCAGATTCTACACCTTGGCATGCATATGCCTTGGATGGAGGTTAGATTGGTCGATATCATTCGCAATGGGCATGTCGAGCTATTTTACGATATTTTTAGAAGGATGATCGATATCGTGAGTCCTCGGGGTATTGCTAGGGCATCATTCTTTTCACTAGGAAGAGCGTTGTGTGGTAGTGTGGCAAGAGATAAGGCTTCTGACCTCTGGGTTGCGATGATGACTCAAGTTTCTGCGTCTTCATTCGGAAGTATTGACTCATGGGGGATCGTAGAAGCTGCTTCATTCATATACCTGATGGCTTATGATGATTTTGGCTTGGTCGAGGAGGTTATGATACCATTTTTAACGGGAGAGAAAGGGGTCGTGTACAGGCGAATTAGTGAAGGATTAAAGGGCAAACAATTTAGTTCGTTCATTGAGTTGTTGTATTGTGATGGGATTCGGGAGTTGTGGGATTATCATAAATCCTGCTGGGTGCATTTGTTCAAGGGACACAGGGAGATTTTCATGGTGCGTGAAGGATATGGAAGAGAAGAGGAGCACATCTGGATGAGGGATGGTGGGAAGGTTTTCATGTCACAAGGAGGGGTTGATCTGGTTGCGCGTGGTAATACTCTTGTAGTGATACCAAGGCATGGAAATGAGAAGGGGGAGGTGACATTCGTATTGGATCCTGTCGAGCATGCACAGGAGCGAAGGTATTTTGCAGCTTATTATGAAGAAGAATGGAACGAGGCTGAAAGGGAATATAAGGAGAGAGAATTAGAAAAATATATAGCCACTGACGAGCATCCTTCGCTAATATATCGTCTTTCAAACATTGGCAAGGCGAGAGAAGCAAGGAGAGACGAGCATGCGAACAATGAATGGATTTTATAATAGCCAGTGGTTCTTTATTCTATATGCTAATGGTTCTCTAATTGTATAATAATTGAAAATAATCAGTTTCTTTTAGTGGCTTGATAGAGCAACCGAATATGAATATATAGCCTTTCTAAAAGCATAGCACCTGGAATTTGAATGTATATTAGTAAGGGAACCATGAAATCTATTATTACAGTGTTGACTCGGACATCGGTGGGGTAAAGGGTATGGTGATGATTTTGAGGGGCCCGGTATAGATTCGGGTGAACTGAATTAACAGTTTTATAGTTTCCGGGGATTCTAGGATTTAAAGGGATTATCGAATTCCATTAGATGATTCTTTCTTGAATTATACTTTTCTATAGGATTCTAGGAATCAATAGAATGCCGCAACCTTCTCTTTAACAGAATCGATAATCTAATAATTAATAAAGTTTTTATAAACAAGCAAATAAGATAAATAACTTTGATAATGAAAATGGAAAATCCTTATTTCAAAGAATTAATAAAAAAATAAATTGTTACTTATATTGAAAATGATCAAATATAAAGATCATTTGTCTTATTACTTTCTTTTACTTCGATAGAACAACTACATCACTTTCTTTTGTTTCTATACAACTACTTACTCTATACTTATACTCACTACTTTATAACCTTACTGCCTCGAAACTTTTCTACCTCTCTATCTCTCTAACACCATCAACCAAACTCGCCCTCTTCCACCTTCTTTTCAAATTGTGAAAATGAAAATCTCGGCCATTGCTTTACTTTTTATCGGCATTATCGGTGTCGAAGCTTGCAAATATTGTCAATGCTTATTTGAAGACGGGTCTCATTGTTGCCTGGCTAGGGTAAATAATTCTTTTGGTCCATCTGAAATAAATTAATGCCATTAACTTTTAAAGTAAAGAAAATAAAGCTAATTTCACTTCATGTTACAGGATACTCGAGTCGATAATCAAGATTGCGGCTACGTTTGCGGAGGATCCCGTCGTGATGATGGTACAACCTTTAGTACACCCGGTAGCATTGTTGTAAGACATGGTACTGCTTGTAATGCCCAAGGAAAATACAAGTGTGCTACTATTTTCCAACTAAAGCACCATGCTAAGTGTGTTTCAAAACAAAACTTCAAAATGAGATTGTAGTCTTGTAGAGAAAGATAAGATATTTGAGGATAAATAGAATGGATATCTACCTAATGAGTGATCATCGGGATAGGGGTAGGGAATTCTTAAAAGTTAACTTTGTATTACACTTTATTTTGAATATTCAGGGGTATAATAAGACAATAGTATCGGTTATTCTAATAATGAATAACGTCCGATTCGATGTTTACAGTTTATATACTTTATTTGAAGTATATAAAAGCATAATAAAAAAATAGTATCGGTAATCTCATTATTATAAAAGGATAGACATTACTTGTATCGAAAATGCATTAAAAAATCATTTTCTTTCATTTGGATAGAACTATCTACATCCTCGCTACCTTTTCATTTCACTCAACCCATCAACCATATTCGTCTTCATCTTCAAAATGAAATTCTCTACCATAGCATTCTTTTTCATTGCCAGCGCTATTAGTGCAGAAGCTTGCAAATATTGTCAATGCTTATTCAAAGATGGTTCTCATTGTTGTTTAGCAAAGGTAAACAACTTTTTCCAAATGCTATCAAGTCTTGAAGTGAAGCAAAAGCTAATTTCATCTTATTTCTTTTCATAGGATGCTCAAAGCAACAATCTAGATTGTGCCGCCGTTTGCAAAACATCCCGTCGTGCGGATGGAACCTTTTGGTCCAAACCCAATGACGTTTGGGTCAACCATGGAGGTACTGAGTGTGGGGCCGATGGAAAATATCAATGTGCTTCGTATTTTCAATATAAGGGTCGTTCTAGGTGTGCTTGAAAGTTGAAACCTATAGAGGAAGGTTGAGGAAAGAGGATGCATCTAATGAGCGATCATCGGCATAGAGAGGGATAGAGAATTCCTAGAGGCTTCCTTTTGAAAATTATATCAATTGATAATTTTACTCTTATAATTTCAAATATCTAAACCATTTTCCTTTTATAATAGAAACATTAAAATCTAAAATCTAAACTTTTTATTCGTATATATAAATCAAATCAAGATATTCATTATAAGAAAATTATAATCGAAATAACAAAATCTTAATCTAAAAAGAATTTTTAACTTTTAAATAAAATTTCATTATTATTATTAGGGATATAAGTCATATAGAGTAGCTAGGCTGCATTGAGAAAGAAGAAAAAGAATAAGAGAGCAGCTGCGCTATTACTATACATCTACCTTCTTAGTTAAAAATAATATATATTATTTTATTTACATTCTACTTATTCTAAAATGCTATCTAATAATACTAGTATACACTTTCAATAATTATTATATTAATATATAATAAAAAAATAGTATTCGATATCTAAAATTTAATAAAGTTTTATTTAAACTTTTATATAAAGTCCATTATCTAAAATAAAGAATCAATATAAAAGAAAAGATTTTGTTTACATTAAAAGGGCCCTTTATATCATTTGTTTCATTACCTTTCTTTCCTTTAAAACAACTATCTATATACTTATCATCAAAATGAAACTCTCTACCATTGCTTTATTTCTCGTCGCCAGCGCTATCAGCGTAGAAGCCTGCAAGTATTGTCAATGCTTGTTCCCAAATGGCAAACATTGCTGTCTCGCTAAAGTGAATAAATAATCCTTTTATTTTGTTTTTAATAAACTGATGCTAATATTTTGTTATAGGACACGCGAGTTAAAAACCAAGATTGTGGCGAAGTTTGCAAAACAGCTTCTCGTAACGATGGCAGTTGGCGCTGGGAAAATGGTGTGGAAAATGGTGTCAAGAAATATGGTACTCAATGTTGGGATGGAGGCAACTATGAATGTGCTACTTGGTTCGAACAAAGTGGTCGTGCTAGATGTGTTTAGGGGGTACCGGTATTGGGGTTGCGTGAATGATGGAATTTGGATATCAGGCGAAGGATTAGGAAGAATGTAAGGCATACATTTCTAGTTCAAGTTCGAAGCCTCCTAGGCAGTATTGTTCCACTTATGCTTCTGATCCCCAGTGTCTCCGGCGAACTTTTAAATAATAAATTATTAAACCATTTTCCTAGTCCCATCAATCCTCCCACTGAATTTAGCCACTTACCCGTAAGCTGCACAACGGGTGCCTGCGGCGCCGGTTTTGTACCTGGCGGGTTATTTGCAAATAATTTGTATTGTACGAAAAAACTAGATATACAGAAGTTATATAATCCTTCTCAATCTGTATACATTAAATCTTTAAATATAATTATAAATGATCATTATTATCTTTCTAAAATATTTTTAAAGAATATATATAAATAATTTATTTATATAAAACTTTTAATAAATAAAATATTTTCAATATTATATATAAATAATTTATTTCTGAAAGGCTTTTCACAAATAAAATATTTTCAAGCTTATATATAAATAATTCATTTATAAAAACTATTTAATAAATAAAATATTTTCAAGTTTATATATGTTTTTATTTAAAAAATATTTTAATTTTCAAACTATTATTAATTTTTAAATTATTCTTTAAAAAATTATTTTAAATATAAAATCATATTAAACTTTTTATAAAATAATTAATATTTTAATATTAAATATAAAAAAGTTTTAATTTTTTAATAAAAATAATTTTAATTTAAAAAATGTTTTTATTTAAAAAATATTTTAATTTTCAAACTATTATTAATTTTTAAATTATTTTTTGAAAAGTTATTTTAAATATAAAATCATATTAAACTTTTTATAAAATAATAAACATTTTAATATTAAATATAAAAAACTTTTAATTTTTTAATAAAAATAATTTTAATTTAAAAAATATTTTTATTTAAAAAATATTTTAATTTAAACAATATTATTAATTTTTAAATTATTCTTTGAAAAATTATTTTAAATATAAAATCATATTAAACTTTTCATAAAATAATTAACATTTTAATATTAAATATAAAAAACTTTTAATTTTTTAATAAAAATAATTTTAATTTAAAAACTATTTTAATTTAAACAATATTATTAATTTTCAAATTATTCTTTGAAAGATTATTTTAAATATAAATTAATATTCAACTTTTCACAAAATAATTAATATTTTAATATTAAAATAATATTAAATATAAATTTCTTTTAATTTTTTAATAAAAATATTTTTAATTTAAAAAATATTTTTATTTAAAAACTATTATTAATTTTCAAATTATTCTTTGAAAAGTTATTTTAAATATAAATTAATATTAAACTTTTCACAAAATAATTAATATTTTAATATTAAAATAATATTAAATATAAAAAACTTTTAATTATTTAATAAAAATAATTTTTATTTAAAAAATATTTTAATTTTCAAATTATTATTAATTTTTAAATTATTCTTTGAAAAGTTATTTTGAATATAAAATAATATTAAACTTTTCACAAAATAATTAATATTTTAATATTAAAATAATATTAAATATAAAAAACTTTTAATTATTTAATAAAAATAATTTTTATTTAAAAAATATTTTAATTTTCAAACTATTATTAATTTTTAAATTATTCTTTGAAAAATTATTTTAAATATAAAATAATATTAAACTTTTCACAAAATAATTAATATTTTAATATTAAATATAAAAAACTTTTAATTTTTTAAAAAAAATAATTTTAATTTAAAAACTATTTTTATTTTAAAAATATTTTAATTTTTAAACTATTATTAATTTTCAAATTATTCTTTAAAAAATTATTTTAAATATAAAATAATATTAAACTTTTTACAAAATAATTAATATTTTAATATTAAATATAAAAAACTTTTAATTTTTTAATAAAAATAATTTTAATTTAAAAAATGTTTTTATTTAAAAAATATTTTAGTTTTCAAACTATTATTAATTTTTAAATTATTTTTTGAAAAATTATTTTAAATATAAAATAATATTAAACTTTTCATAAAATAATTAATATTTTAATATTAAATATAAAAAACTTTTAATTTTTTAATAAAAATAATTTTAATTTAAAAAATGTTTTTATTTAAAAAATATTTTAATTTTCAAATTATTATTAATTTTTAAATTATTTTTTAAAAAATTATTTTAAATATAAAATAATATTAAACTTTTCAAAAAATAATTAATATTTTAATATTAAATATAAAAAACTTTTAATTTTTTAATAAAAATAATTTTAATTTAAAAAATGTTTTTATTTAAAAAATATTTTAATTTTCAAACTATTATTAATTTTTAAATTATTCTTTAAAAAATTATTTTAAATATAAAATAATATTAAACTTTTTACAAAATAATTAATATTTTAATATTAAATATAAAAAACTTTTAATTTTTTAATAAAAATAATTTTAATTTAAAATATATTTTTATTTAAAAAATATTTTAATTTTCAAACTATTATTAATTTTTAAATTATTCTTTAAAAAATTATTTTAAATATAAAATAATATTAAACTTTTCACAAAATAATTAATATTTTAATATTAAAATAATATTAAAATATAAAAAACTTTTAATTTTTTAATAAAAATAATTTTTATTTAAAAACTATTTTATTTTTCAAACTATTATTAATTTTTAAATTATTCTTTGAAAAATTATTTTAAATATAAAATAATATTTCACTTTTCACAAAATAATTAATATTTTAATATTAAAATAATATTAAAATATAAAAAACTTTTAATTTTTTAATAAAAATAGTTTTCATTTAAAAATTATTTTAATTTAAAAATTATTATTAATTTTCAAATTATTCTTTGAAAAGTTATTTTAAATATAAAATAATATTAAACTTTTTATAAAATAATTAATATTTTGATATTAAAATAATATTAAATATAAAAAACTTTTGATTTTTTAATAAAAATAATTTTAATTTAAAAAATAATTTTATTTTAAAAATATTTAATTTAAAAAATATTATTAATTTTCGAATTATTCTTTGAAAAGTTATTTTAAATATAAAACAATATTAAACTTTTCATAAAATAATTCATATTTTAATATTAAAATAATATTAAATATAAAAAACTTTTAATTTTTTAATAAAAATAATTTTAATTTAAAAAATATTTTAATTTAAAAACTATTATAAATAGAATAAAATATTAATATTTTCTTTGTATAATTATATTAAAATATAAAGTTTTTATAATTGCTCAAACAAAATTTTAAAATTATTTAATTAATTATTTTTTTAATTTTAATTTATAATAATATTAAAAAGAAATAGTTTTTAATATAATTATAATATAAATAATATAAAATATTAACATTTTCTTTGTACAATTATATTAAAATATAAAGTTTTTATAATTGTTCAAACAAAATTTTAAAATTGAAAATTAATAAATTAAAAAAAAAATTTTTAATTTTAAATTAAAATAATATTAAATAAAACAATTTTTACTTTAATTATAATATAAATAATATAAAATATTAGATTTTTCTTTAAACAATT